>JAXIVJ010005200.1:22500-76075 GCA_036785665.1 Chirona hameri | reverse complement strand
CTTCTTCAGGGTTTCTTTTACCACCATCCGGCATCGTCACGGCGCGGGTGAGGACACATGCAAACTGCCGCTTTCCAAAGTGCTTCAACCGCCAAACGTGCGCACCATGGATGACTAACGACACAACTTTGGAGCACTGTGGGCTGTGTCGTGTTGTTGGCTGGTTAGCGCTGCTGTCGAACACGATGCGATCCCTCCGCGGCACCTCGCCGTGTCTGTCAGCCGCCCACGTGACCACTGACTGGGGCGTCACCAGACGTCATCAGCCGGTCCGATGGTGGCGCTATTCCCGTCGGCCTCTCAGGTGAAGGGCGGCTGAGCTGCCGGCAGCGGAACCAGCCGGATAACCGGCCACCGGACGAGGAGACGAGTGGGAGAGATGCCGGTACTCGTCGGGACGTGCAACGCCGGTACTCGTCGGGACGTGAGGCATGACTCGTCGGGACGTGACTGCTGGCTCAGACAAGCAGGTGGCACCGATTTGTTCACGAGAGTCATTTGCTTCTCGGCTCTAGGAGTGCGGCATCGCGCAGCGACACGTGTTGACGTCATATTGTCGTAATATATTACTGATTTTCAGAGAAGTCATTTGACGACTTACTAAGAACGTTATGAGAAATCAAGCGAGTTTGGTTTTAAAGGGACATTCCCACCTTAACACTAGTTTTGAGTTGAGATAGCTAAGTTAGTGGCCTTAGAGCGAAACTTAGGGGGGTAACATTGAAAACAAACACAGATATCTGGTCTAAGAGAAATTCAATTGTGATTTTAAAATTTGGGCCTTAGTAAGGCCCACCCTTATATGGAGTTTTGTACCGATGACGTCAGCTCTCGTTATGGCCGGGTGTACTTGTTTGGAATGAAACCTTGATTTTCTATGATCGCGAATCGTGATGTTTGATTGTTGATTGATGTGTTATGCCGTGCCATCAACATTTGACCAGTTTGAATCTTTTTAAGTCAATAATTTCAATTTAAGAGCAATCAGGTATGCCTCGAATACCCTGTGTTGTGTGTGGCGAATCAAAGATTTATACTACGGTGTACAGGTGAGTCGTCATGCAGGTGAGTCGTCATATTTCATTTACCACAGCTAACGGCCCAACAGGTTCCTATTTTCCTATCAACGTATTCACTAATTATGCTGTGATTATCGTTTCAAATATCACAAGAGCATAAGCCAGACAAAAGGCAATTTGTTTAGCATTAGGAGAAAAAATATTTGGGTAATCAGACGCCTATGACGGATACTTTTGTAAAAAAAAATAAGTGGGAAAATGTGCCACGTGCCATTATTTTAAGATTGAAAAGAAGGTTTTGACACATTACAAAATTGAAAGAGGAAATTGTACTTTTACGTTACCCTGAGGAGGATTTCAAAACACATTTCACCAAATAAAAGTTGCTTATATTGTATATGAAATGCTGAAACATGCCAATTTTCTGCATTTTGTTCACATTTGGCAGGGGCTATGCCCACTGGTATTCCACTGCAACTGTATCCGCCAGTGGTGTTCTATTAATATGTTTGCTAGTGATGATGTTCATTGTTCAGTGACCAAAATTATAAATTATGGAAATGTAAGATTATTTGACCAAAAGTGATACAGGTAGGTAATATTCGACTCAGGTAGGTACCTGTCAGTGCGCCGTGTAATTCCATTCACAGTATGGCAGCATATGGTAACATCAGAAAAGCAGCTGCAATGTGCACCACAGCAAAAATTCCATATTTCTTCTGACAAAGGCATTAAACCTAACCAGGGTGTGTCAGGAAGCAATTATAATAACATAATCAAACCTGACCTAACCTTTACAGCAATTACGGTTACAGGGACCAACGTTTAGAACAATCCGCTCACTGCGCTGCAGCCCTACTGGGAGCTGTTGTACCCCAGACCCCCAGACCATCTTGTAGACAAAACCTAACCCTAAAGCGTAAATAAGTTGTCCGATGTATTAATGCAACCTAACCTAATCTAACCTATTTATAATAATAGCGGCTTCGTCAGAAGAAATATGGAAATGCTGCCCTGGTGCACAATGCCTCTGTTTTTCTGATGTTACCATATGATGCTGTGACGTCATACTGTACATAAGATGGTGCACTGACAGAAAGTGTTTTACCCTGTGTCTTACCCCATGTGACCTGCCACTGTGTCTGACCCTGTGTGACCTGCCACTGTGTCTGACCCCATGTGACCTGCCACTGTGTCTGACCCTGTGTGACCTGTCACTGTGTCTGACCCCATGTGACCTGTCACTGTGTCTGACCCTGTGTGACCTGCCACTGTGTCTGACCCCGTGTGACCTGCCACTGTGTCTGACCCTGTGTGACCTGCTGCTGTGTCTGACCCCATGTGACCTGCCACTGTGTCTGACCTGTGTGACCTGCCGCTGTGTCTGACCTGTGTGACCTGCTGTTGTGTCTGACCCATGTGACCTGCTGCTGTGTCTGACCTGTGTGACCTGCTGCTGTGTCTGACCCGTGTGACCTGCCGCTGTGTCTGATCCCATGTGACCTGCTGCTGTGTCTGACCCTGGTTGTTGTACGCTGGTTGTTGTACTGTATGTTGGTGTGGTCGTGCCATAACCTGAGCTCCCCCCCCCCCTTGAGTTGACCGCCCCTCTCTACCCACAGGCGGTAAAGAAGCGTCTGCCCCAGTCCGAGTCGGAGCCGAGCTCAGCGGCCAAGCGTCCCTCGAAGGAGGCAGGCAGGGCTGGCCAGCTGACCGAGCGCAGCAAGGTGGCCGCCCGCTTCCGGCCGGCCTATTTCCCTTCCCTTCACCTGCGTTTTTGCCTGAAGCAGATCGTTCTCATTTAAATAATCTGGATGGCTGTGTTGTACGGTACCTTTTTTATTTTGCTCGGTAAAGGCTGAATAGGGACACTGTCGTGTGGTTTTGGTAACCAAAGGATGCATTTTGTCGCATTATTCGTGAAGGAAGCACATTTCGGTTTGATAATAGTTGATCAGGTTGTTGCATCTGGCTAGTCAAGGGTGGGCACAATGTCGTGTATGATACTGTTAACTGTTCCCTGCACTGCGATACGAAAATAAATGTAGAAAGCATTACACTGTCTGCGAAATAAAATCATCAAGAATACAAATCGGAATATCAAACGGAAGATTTCGTGATCAGTGTCCTAAGTTCTGAACCCTACTTTAGCCAAGCTAAGTAGCTGTTGGATAGCTCTGTTGTTTTGTGTATTTTTTGAGCAACCACATTATATTTAGATATAAGGATTAGATATTTAGTTTTGTGGATCGTTTAAGTATTATTTTAAAGCATTCATAGTTAGCTGTTACCTCTTACTTGCTTTTTAAAGGACTTTTCATTCTAGCTTGTGTGCGCCAAAATTGTCTTAGTCTTATTTTTGTGTTATTAGTTGCAGGGTTGGATAAGTAGATATTTTAGAAAATTAGGGATAATTAAGGTGTATTTAGTATTCAGTTTATTTAAGGATTAGATATTTAGTATAGTATTAGGTGCACTCATAGCTGATTTGTGTTACTAGCTTTACCTAGATCTAGTTAAGGTTTAGAAGAAGAAAAAACAAACAAAAAAACAACAAAAAAAGTTAAGTTAAGTTAGTAAAGTATTGAAAAGTGCATAGTACCTAAGTTATATACCTAAGTTACTAGTGTATTCAAATGAGCATGACTAGGATGCAGGCGAAGGTAGCAGAGCTAGAGGCCCTCCAGGCTAGAGTAGCGGAGCTTGAGGCGCAGTTAAGTAAGTGTAGGTGTAGAGATGAGCCGCAAGAGGGTTTAGCTCCTGACCAAGGAACGTATGCGCAGATTGTGGTTAGGGGGTCAGAAAAGGAGCCTACAGGATCAGGGACCAGTGGTAGTTCTGATAGGGGCATAAGGGAGGAGGATAAGGCAAAGGTGGATAGTGCGGCTGGGGTTTGGAAGTGTGTTGGAGGGTCACGTTTCTGGAGACCCAACATTGTGGAAAGTAATGCTAGGGCCACAGACAGTAAGGATGAGGAGGGGTGCTGGGTAATGGAGGGTGGTAGCAGAATCTCGAGGAGGAAGAGGGAAGGGGATCAGGAGGGATGGACAAAAGTTCAGGGTAGAGTCAGGCAGTACAGCCCCAGGGAACATCAGCAGGTTACACTAGCAAATAGGTTCAGTGCGTTAGAGTCAGCAGCTGAAAGTGACAAGGTACAGATTCAGCATTTAGTGGTTGGGGACTCAAGGGTAAGGCCCTTAAGGCGAACATTCTGTGGGAAGAGGGACAAATGTATAGTTAAACCGGGGGCAAAAGTAGTTGATATGGGCCCTGTCATTGAGGCAGAACTGGGTAGGAGTAGCCCGGAGACAGTTATAATACAGGTGGGGGTGAACAACATAGGACCTAGGCAGAGTGTGAGAATAGTAGCGGAGTACCGGAGCCTGCTGCAGAGGTTGAAGGAGTCCAGGAAACCAGTCATTGTGACTGGCATCCTCCCTCGCTGTGGAGCCAGTGAGGAGTGGTACTCGAGAGCTCTGTCTGTGAACAGCTCAGTTCAGAACTTATGTTCAGCTATGGGGCTTAGTTATGTAGACTTATGGGATCAGTTCTATGAGTGGCATAGGTACTATATGAAGGATGGGCTTCACTTATCGGATGAGGGGGCAAGGGCTTTGGGAGATGCCTACAGAAGTGTCATTCAGGGAAACTAGGTAGGAGGGGGGGTTCAGGGACGCTAGTACTAGGGCATCAAGAAGTAAGCATTGGTAGAAGTTCATGTCAGAATAGGACAGTAGATCATAATTCCCTCAGAATTAGTAGAGTCAGCTCAAAGTATAAGATAACATGTGTGTTGCTGAATGCCCAAAGTATTAGGTCTAAATTTGATGAGTTTGAGTGTTATGTTGCCCTTGAAAAGCCTGATATCATTTGTGTAACCGAGACATGGGTTAGTGAGGGGTATAATAGGGATAGGCTACAGGATTTCGAGTTACAAGGGTATAACATGTTCTCATACTGCAGAGAATCACGGCAGGGAGGCGGAGTGTTTGTATATGTAAATAGCTTGTACTGCACTACTAGAGTTGATGATTCTAGTAAAGTAAAAGAAGTAGAATCAATCTGGCTTGACATTAAAATTGGTACAGGAAACAGAGGAAGGTTGAGGATAGGTGCATTTTACAGACCAGGGAATCTTCCAAGGAACTCCCAAGCTGAAACAGACCAAGATATTTGGGAGGAAATACGTAGGAACTTTCGGGCTCAGTGTCTTATTATGGGAGATTTTAACTTAAGAGGATACGAAAGTATAGCAGAGGAAACAAATGAGTGTAGGTTGTATAGGCAAATCTTTGAAGAGGAGCTTTTCATGCATCAGTTTGTAACAGAGCCAACCAGACATTGCTCCATTCTAGACCTTGTATTCTCAGACAACAGTGATCTAGTTAGTGACATAAGTATTTGTGCAGGTCTAGGAACCAGTGATCACAATATGGTTAAATTCAATATCTCATCAGAAATGAGGCCCAAAGATAACCTTATTATGGTTCCAAACTTCAGCCGGGCTGATTTTGATGGTATTAGAAATGACCTCGCACAGATAAAATGGAACGTTGAGTTGGCAGGTTTAGATGCATGTGAGGCCTGGAATGTTTTCAAAGCTAGATTAAGCCAAATTCAAAATCGGCATATACCCCTCAGGCACAAACGTAACAGAACCAAGGGCAATCCAGTTTGGCTTACCCCAGAAGTAAGGAGTGCTATACAAGCTAAAAGAAGTGCATTTGGCATTTTGAAGGGATCTTCACTAGATATAAATCAGAAGGCCTACCAGAATGCAAGAAATTCAGTTAAGAAAAAGGTCAGAGCAGCTAAAAGGGCAAAGGAACTTGATTTAGCTAGACATTGTAATGCAGATAGTAAGAAGTTCTTCAGTTTTTATAAGTTAAGTACATTTTCCAAAAATATAGGTCCATTTAAGGTAGATGATGTGTTAGTTAGCAAGGACAGTGAAATGGTTGAAGTGCTTAATGATCAGTTTCAATCTGTCTTTACTATCGAGGACCAGAGTAGTATTGCAGCACTTCAGCCTGAGCTAGAGACAGAGGAGACTATAGGAGAGCTAGGTGGCATAAGTAGTGAACTTGTTCTAGAATATCTAAAGAAAGTAAGGCCTAACAAGGCAGAAGGACCTGATGAAATCCATGCTAGACTTTTAAGAGAATCTGAAAGGGAGTTGTCGGTTCCATTAGCCATAATATTTTCTAAATCACTTGCAGATAGTAAAATTCCACTTGATTGGAAAAGAGCAAATGTTGTTCCTATTCATAAAAAGGGAGATAGAAGTAAAGAGGAAAACTATAGACCAGTTAGTCTGACCTCATTAGTCTGCAAGGTGCTTGAATCAATCATCAAAGATAAGATTGTTGAATTCTTGGAGCAAAATGAACTCATCAAAGATACACAGCATGGCTTTAGGAAGGGCCGTTCTTGTTTAACTAATCTTCTGGAGTTTTTGGATGTTGCAACAGATAGCGTTGATCAGGGTAAACAGCTAGATGTAGCTTTTCTTGATTTCAGTAAAGCATTTGACAAAGTCCCCCATACAAGACTGGGGTTGCAACTTAAAATTCATGGGATCAGGGGCAAGATTCTGGATTGGATAGAAACGTGGCTTTCAGGACGCCAGCAAAGGGTTATATTGAATGGGTGCCAATCACAATGGAAGGAGGTTCTCAGTGGGGTTCCACAGGGCTTAGTCCTGGGCCCATTGCTTTTTATAATATTTGTGAATGCAATTGAGAACAGTATAGACAGCAAAGTCTTGAAATTTGCAGACGATCTAAAAGTTGTCAGGATTATTAGAGGAAAACATGATCAGGATGTTTTTCAATCAGATCTGGACAAGCTAGTTGAGTGGTCTGAAGCATGGCAGATGAAATTCAATTTGAGTAAATGTAAGATTATGCACGCTGGACGGGTTAGCAGTAAACATAGGTATGAAATGGGTGGGCAGAAAATGGAGCAGATTGAAAAGGAAAGAGATTTAGGTGTCGTGGTAAACAATAGACTATCAGCGTCAGACCAGGTTGTAGAAGCTAGGAAAAAGGCACTTAGAATGCTAGGGGCCATTAACAGACATGTTTCCTACAAGAGTGAAAAGGTAATAACAAAACTGTATTGTGCATACGTTAGACCACATTTGGAGTATTGTGTACAAGCCTGGTCTCCAACATATGAGAAAGATTGCTGGTTGTTAGAAAGAGTTCAAAAAAGGGCAACAAAAATGATTAATTGTCTTGGTAGTTTACCTTATGAAGATAGATTAAGGAAATTGGGTATGTTTTCACTTAGATATAGAAGGCTAAGAGGAGATCTAATTGAAGTCTTCAAATTTGTAAATAGTCAGCATTCTGGATATTTAAAGGGTATGTTTGAATTCAATAGGGAAAATCGAGGTAGAGGTCATCAGCATAAACTCATTATGAAACAAAGTAGGACTAGGCTACGACAGTCATTTTTCAGTAGAAGGGTTGTAGGACATTGGAATATGCTACCAGGGGATGTCGCTGATGCAGTGACACTTGCTTCCTTCAAAATTAGATTAGATAAATACTTTACAGAGAAGGGATTAGTTCATAAATACTCGTGGGATTAGCCTTCTTTTATGCAGGTAGAGTAAGGTGATTTGAAGGGGCGAGACTGGTGGAGGGGGGGGGGGATGGGGGGGGGGGGGGGGGTGCAACCTCGGATGGGCCCAAGAGGCTCTTTGTTGCACTTTTCTTTTATGTCTTTATGTCTTTATTTAAGTATGCTGTATGGTCTGTACTCTGTACACAAATTTTCAGCGAAATCGAGATGCACGGCGGACCTTGTATGTATGTATGTATGTATGTATTAAAGCATGAACTATCCACACGAATGAGGTTTTTACAGTTGTTTGTCATGTTGGCAGGTTACACAGGGTACAATACAAAACACATCAGCATGCACTTTCACACTTCCACACACGCATAAAACTCAGTGCACCTCGCATGTCACGTCAGGTATGGCGCCCTGGCTCCAGGCTACGCTTCAGCTCTCTCATGAACTTGCCAGCAGACATGCACTCGAAGTCGCGTGGCAGACCGTTCATATTGCGCGCAGCGCGGTAGGCAAAGCGCCTCTTTCCGCTTTGCCTACCGCAGCAAAGCTGACATACGAAGGTCATACAAACCTTCGTTTGTATGACCGTCCGTATTTCGTAAGATACGAAAATCCAAGACCAAAAACATTGGATTCGTGATCAGCGCATCGGATATGGTTTGTGGAACAATTTTCAGCGAAATCGAGATACCCGGCGGACCTACGTATGCATAGGCGTAGGAACAGGGGGGGGGAGGGGCAGCCCCCCCCCCCCCACATTTTTGATTTTACCATTACGCCTATGGGCGTTGCATGGAAAGAATCGACTTCAGAATGCCTCCGCCCCCCCCCCCCCAACTTGAACATAGTTCCGACGTCCCTGTTCGTATGTATGTATGACCGTCCGTATTTCGTAAGGTACGAAACAATCCCAGATCAAAAACATTGGATTCGTGATCAGCGTATCGGATATGGTCAGTGTATCAATTTTCAGCGAAATCGAGATGCCTCAAATATCAAACTACATTTGGAATAAATCTGCTCCTAGTTTGACGGTGGTGTACGAAGAAGCATACGTTCAATGGTTGGTTTTGTATTCAAAGCGCCAGAATTGTCCAGAAAAAATGTGCCATATTTTGGCAGCGTAAAGGATTTCTATATAGCTCTCTAGAGTTCAATATGACGTCATCATCCCAAATTTAAACAACTTAATTTTTATCAAGTTAAGTGTCGTTTTCGAGAAAAAAACATATCACCATCGTTTTCAGCAGCACTTACTTCCTATTTTCGGGTACAACCGGCGTATATTTGACAACTTTCAGAAAGGTGGCAATGTCCCTTTAATGAGTACCAAATTACATATTTGATCCGCTGTCGTCGGGAAAGCTGTCTCATCATCGCCCTGATTGCTTGCGATGAGACTAAAAATACAGTCGAATCGATATGAGCCAAATGATTGGCCTTCTTACAAATGACCTATTCTACGATTTGCCAGTAAAACGCCTTTATAGGCAACGGGCGAGCGGGTGCCCATCGTCTTACCGAAATGATATCAGGATTATAGAGCTGTTAATTATGACGTCCGTGGTTGGAAGTGGCTTCAACAGCTGACTGCACTAATGTTAAAGGCCTTAGGCAATATTTTGTAACCTAGATTGTGGAAGAATGACTTTCGACTATGTGATGAAAACTTCTTTAATGGGTAATTTTGATTTTTCCTCATTTTTATCACGCAAAACATGCATTACGCAAAAACAAGCCACGTCAAAATTGACGTTTAAATATTAACCCGCCTTTGACTAGGGGGGGGGGGCGCGTTTAACGCCCCTGATGAACTTTCGTAATAGCTCAAAAACCAATGACGATATCAACGTCAAACTTTTGGTACCTTCTTCAACATCGATGTTACGTCTTCTTTGCGAAAAATAAAGAAATTTCGTCGAACAAAATCGAGTTATAGCGAATTTAATGACGTCACTACGCACGAGTTTTACACAAAAATCAGCTAAACTTTAACATACCGTACAAATACCATATTTTGAGCAAAATGCTATCCAAAAACGTAAACAAATAGTAAATGGCAAGGGCTACAACATGCCTATCTCGGTTTTGTGAAAAGTTTGGTTTTTGACCCCAAAAATCCCTTTGGGGGGTGGGGAAATACCCACACAATCTTTTTTTCTCAAAGATATTAAAACAAAAAACGGAATATATGTCAGAGAACCACATGTGGGCAACTATCATACCGAATTTCAAAATGATATAACTATTTTTGACTGACTTATGGCATCTAAAGTATGGGTAACTCATGACGTGATATTGTGAAATCGCGTTTTTGGCTTGTATTGACGAGATACAGACAAATACATGTTTTTTGACAAAATTGTATGGAAAATATGTCTTGCACTCTGTCTATTGTGATTATGTGCCATTCTATCCGTTGCAATCTACAAACATTAAATAAAAAGGTAACCAAATTAACAGTTAACTTATGCACCCAACGGCAGCTTAGTTAGTGGTTACGACCCTCAATTTGTGAAAATTTCTTCATTTATTTTGAACATTAGGAGTTTGGTTTTGTTTTGTCTCTGGCTGTATATAGCACTATGCTTTAGCTTATCATAAAAAAACATTTTCCCCAAAAAATCGACTAACATTGGAAAAACTAGCAATTAAATCGAAAGTTCACTTATGCACCCAACGGCGTCCTATTTAGTGTCGGAGATTTGTTTCATTGACCAATCAGGGACGTTGTCACGCTTCCTAGCGTACTTACTTCATTTCTGCCCCTATGACTTGTTACCAATCAACATTCAAACCAGAGATAGTGATGGATCATACTGTTCGTCACCGTATGTAAGTACATTCAAAATCCCCAAATTTAATTTTCGAAATATACAAAGTTGTTATTTCACTTTAAAATTGAGGCACGATCAATTTGATACCATACATGTGTGACATAAAAATGCAGATAAATAAATTAAAAGGTGAATATTTCCCTTTAACCCGCGCGGCGCTGGGGGGTAAATTTTACCCCCCTCCCGGGTTTTCGCTATAGATTCAAAACTACACTAGATATCGACGCGAAACTTTCAGTACCTTATCTGGCATCGATTTGACGTCTTCAGATAAATTTTGGAGAAAATCGGTCGAGAAGTTTTTGCGAAAATAGCGTTTTAGTGACATCATGTAACGCCATTTTCGGTCCAAAATGGACGAAACTTTGATCGATGATAGAACAGCGAGTATTGAAGCAAATTGCAAACAAAGCACGTCAAAAGGAAGAAAATGACATTCTCTACAAGATGGCTATCTCGGATTTGCAGAATTTTGATTTTCTGATCCCCAAAATGCAAAAAAAAATCGTTATTATTTTTTTTCAAAGTCTACAAAATCCAAAATTGTAAGAATTTTCAAAAACCGGAAGACATGTCAGATAACCATCTCTAATGAGTGACTATTCCAAATTTCAGACAAATATCTATATTTTTGACCCCCAAATGACACTAATAAGTGTTCAATGTGATGGACGCATTTAAAAAAAATCGCAAATTTTGACATTTCTAGACATCGTACACAAAAACAAATTGCACCATTGGATTGCTGTGGCAAAACTGAACCGTAAACATGTGTCGGTTATTGCAAATTTTGGATTTCAAAATTTGACCTTTTTTGCCTGATCTTGACCTGACCTTGAGGTCAAATGTCAAAATAACCATTATTTTTGGATTCTACGTCTGAAATAACCCATGAGACATGTGTCACATGGGTTTCATATTACTTTTTCACAGTGTGACCTTTTGTGACCTGACTTTGACCTTGACCTGTACTTAGTATGATATTTATACTCAAGCATTACCCTCTCCTTATATTTATAAGTGTTTTGGCAGAGTTTCGGCGCGCTGCTGTTGATAGTCCTGCCTCTGCAGCCAATAATCTCGAAAACAGGTGGTTTTGACCTTTGACCTGACCCTGACCTGATATGTGACCTTTTAAATAAAATTTTAAGAATTACTTAGAATCTTCCCATCGAGAGCTTCCGATCGCCGCCTTGCGCGTCTCGCTGCGATTATTGGTTCGGGAGATAAGAGGGGGGGGGGGGTAAAATTTACCCCCCAGCGCGGCGCGTTCGGATGGAGACCCCAGCGCCGCGCGGGTTAAGATGCAATTTGCGCGCCCCCCCCCCCCCCCCCCCCTCCTCCCCACAGTACAGGCACCCTTTGGCATTGGGCCATGGACATTTCTAGAAGTAAATTGCGTCCTAGGGACAGGAAAGGAACCCTGAAAGTCAGACATTAGGCGGCATATGTCAAATGTCAAATGTATGGGGTGACATTTGCCTCAAATGTATAGAGGCAAATGTCACCCCCATGGAGCGGAACCGGTGCCCTCTAAACCGGACAATACACGCCCGTACAAGTAAATAACGTGTGATGTCGCCCCCAACGCCAATTTTTCAGTACGATTTTTGACGTAGCGCCCCTGTAGTGGGTATGGGCGCAGCTACAACAACATAAGACTTTGATGTAGGCTGTGCCATCGGCATTAGGGAGTCGCGACAGCCCATCAGTTCCCAATGATCCAGCTGTATATAATATAGTTAAAATTAATCGAAGTTAAATAGAACACGTAAAAAAACTCAGCACTGGAAATTGAAGTGGTTTAAATTTGTGAAGTTTTTTTTTTTGGGGGGGGGGGTATTTTTAGGATAGGACTAAGCGTTTTTTGGTCAGCCTGTGTACCTAGTAACTTTGAGCTCGTGGTTATGCCCCTGGGCACGGCACTCAACGCAGGGTGGAACGGCCAGCAGGACGCACGTCACAACATACTGGCGAGTGTGACGGGACTATCACAGGACACTTCTGACTTTATCTATACTAGTACCTCAGCGATGCCATCTTTCGCCAATATTTTTACCGCTCCTACACCCCTGTTTCCAATCCAGATATTTCTTCATCCATTTTTTTGGGGGGGAGGGGGGGGGGGCTGATACTATCTGTACCACTTCGCATGCGCAAACGGACTGTCGCTAAAATCGTCCAGACTCCTCTCCAGTACTTCTCTACTCCATGATTAGGCTTTGATATAGGCTGTGCAATCGGCCAGTGGCATGCGCAGAAATTCACAAAGGACCAGGTCATTGCCTTGAGGGGCGCCAGCCGATCGACAGGAACGCCACCAATATTGACGAAAATGTTGCTGGGGAGGGGGGCATCTCATTCCGCATCGTGCGGAAGGAGAGGCACCCCCGCCCCCCGTCACTAGACGGAGGGGCGCCGTCACTGGCCGGAGGGGGCGCCGTCACTGGTCGGAGGGGCGCCGTCGCTGGCCGGAGGGGCACTGTCACGGGCCGGAGAGGCGCCGTCTATGGCAGGGGGCGCCCTCACAGGCCGACGGAGCGTCCTCATTGGCCGGAGTGGCGCCGTCACTGGCCAGAGGGGCGCCGTCACTGATCGGAGGGGCGCCAGCTTTGCATGGGCGCCTCGGGTCCAAAGGACCAGGTCATGACCTGCATGACTTGATACTCGGTACACTCACAAAATCGCTACACACGACCTGGGTGTCAACTCCTGCCACAGGGGTTAATTTGGAAATTTACTCATGAATGGGGTGTCATTGTTGATGCTTCGCTATCATACACCCATGTCAGACACTTGCGTGGTGTGTCAGTGCCGACCACCATCGCATTGTGTGCTCGTCGCCGCTGCATGGGGTGTCGAGGTTTCGCAATATTCATGCGAGGGGTGTCTATTGACGCCTCAGCCGGGCGTATTGCGGGAGTTTGTTCACCACTGGCAGAAGCATAACGTCACCGCTGTATGGGGTGTCGAGGTGTCGCAATACTCATGCGGGGGTGCCGATTGACGCCTCAGTCGGGCGTATTGCAGGAGTTCGTTCATCACTGGGAGAGGTGTGACGGTCGCCGCTGCCTGGGGTGTCGTGACGTAGACGCACGCAGACGGCGGCGCGGAGTTGGCTGCGCGCGCATCACCGCCGGCCGGCCGCGCCGCCGCGCCCACGCAGTTACGCCACGGGCTTAGCCGCGGCAGGTTGTTCACGATTGCGTGCGTCGACCGTTGTCAGTGTTCAAGTTGCCGTTGAGTTGCGAAAGGCTGTCAATCGTGCTGTCGTGATCGGAGTTATATGTACCTAATTGTGAGTTGTCATTGCGTCCTTTCTTGCGTTCTTTTGATCTTAGAAATTTACTTAGTTGTGACTTTGTGATCGATAAACATTAGGTATGATAGCGTCTATATGTTTCGTGCCCTCCCGTCACAACCAATTGTATTGCTTATCCGGTCGGAGCTGCACCGACCAAGCTTCTATAAACATATGAATATACGTAGCTGACTGTTGGTCTATAGTAACTATGATGATTTATGAGTATGCTTGATGATGCTGATTTGTGATGCTGATGTTGATACATGGATCTGTTTACAATAATTAACGGTTTTGTTAATACAATGGTTTTGCACGGAAATGTACTAATTTTTAGTTGCTCAGATTGGGAAGATTGGCGCGAGTGGTCAGAGTCAGGTCAGAGTGCTCAGATTGGCATGAGTCTTGCAAGTTGCGACACGTCTCTGAGCCGGCGCCCGGCGGCGGCTGCCTCCCGCCATGCGTCTACGTCACGACACCCCAAGCAGCGGCGACCGCTACACCTCTCCCAGTGGTGAACGAACTCCTGCAATACGCCCGGCTGAGGCGTCAATCGACACCCCACGCATGAGTATTGCGACACCTCGACACCCCATGCAGCGGTTATCAAGGGTGTTCCGTTAAACCTATACACCCCATGCAGCGGCGATCACGGTTGTTCCGGTACACCTCCCTGAGTGCTAAACAAAACACCTTCCAGGCGACGTATTTTGGGTTGGGTGGGCATCACACGGGCTAGGGGTGTTGACACCCTGCGCAGGTGTTTATTTTTTTGTGAGTGTACACTCACAAAATCGCTACACACGATTCAGGTGTCAACTCCTGCCACAGGGGTTAATTTGGAAATTTACTCATGCATGGGGTGCCATTGTTGATGGTTCGCTATCTACACACATGCCAGACACCTGCGTGGTGTGTCAGTGCCGACGACCATCGCATTGTGTGTTCGTCACCGCTGCATGGGGTGTCGAAGTGTCGCAATACTCATGCGGGGGATGTGGATTGACGCCTCAGCCGGGCGTATTCCGGGAGTTCGTTCACCACTGGGAGAAGCGTAACGTCACCGCTGCATGGGGTGTCGAGGTGTCGCAATACTCATGCAGGGGGTGCTGATTGACGCCTCAGCCGGGCGTATTGCAGGAGTTTGTTCACCACTGGGAGAGGTGTGACGGTCGCCGCTGCTTGGGGTGTCGTGACGTAGACGCACGCAGACGGCGGCGCGGCGTTGGCTGCGCGCGCACATCACTGCCGGCCGGCCGCGCCGCCGCGCCCGCGTAGTTTCGCTACGGCCTTAGCCGCGGCAGGTTGTTGAGGGTGCGTGCGTCGACCGTTGTCAGTGTTCAAGTTGCCGTTGAGTTGCGAAAGGCTGTCAATCGTACTGTCGTGATCGGAGTTATAAGTACCTAATTGTGAGTTGTGAGTACATTATTTCTTGCGTTCTTTTGATCTTAGAAATGTAGTTAGTTGTGAATTTGTGATCGATAAACATTAGGTATGATAGCGTCTATATGTTTCGTGCCCTTTCGTCGCAACCAATTGTATTGCTTATCCGGTCGGAGCTGCACCGACGAAGCTTCTATAAACATATGAATATACGTAGCTGACTGTTGGTCCATAGTAACTATGATGATTTATGAGTATGCTTGATGATGCTGATTTGTGATGCTGATGTTGATACATGGATATGCTTACAATAATTAACGGTTTTGTTAATACAATTTTGCACGGAAATGTACTAATTTGTAGCTGCTCAGATTGGGAAGGTTGGCACGACTGGTCAGAGTCAGGTCAGAGTGCTCAGATTGGCATGAGTCTTACGAGTTGCGACACGTCTCTGAGCCGGCGCCCGGTGGCGGCCGCCATGCGTCTACGTCACGGCACCCCAAGCAGCGGCGACCGTTACACCTCTCCCAGTGGTGAACGAACTCCTGCAATATGCCCGGCTGAGGCGTCAATCGACACCCCCGCATGAGTATTGCGACACCTCGACACCCCATGCAGCGGTGACGTTACGCCTTTCCCAATGGTAAACGAACTCCCGCAATACGCCCGGCTGAGGCGTCAATCGACACCCCCGCATGACTATTGCGACACCTCGACACCCCATGCAGCGGTTATCAAGGGTGTTCCGTTAAACCTATACCCCATGCAGCGGCGATCACGGTTGTTCCGGTACACCTCCCTGAGTGCTAAACAAAACACCTTTCAGGCAACGTATTTTAGGTTGTGTGGGCATCACACGGGCTAGGGGTGTTGACACCCTGCGCAGGTGTTGATTTTTTTTGTGAGTGTACGCCACTGCAATCGGCATCAGGGAGCCGCGACATCCCATCGGTTCCCAATGATGCAGCTGTATAAAATAGTTAAAATTAATACAAGTTAAATAGAATACGTAAAAATCTCAGCACTATAAATTTAACCCTATTTGTAACAGGGGGGGGGGGGGGTCGCATTTCGCCCCCCCCCCTCATGTTTTTCGCAGATATCTCCAGAACAGCTGGGAGCAGGCCCATGACATTTTGGGACTTTTCATAGAATTGAATACCGCATTTAGAGTCAAAATTTTGAGTTCTTAACCTGAACAGAGGCGGTTCCAGGATACAGTTTTGGGTGGGTTCGGAGGCGATATTTGGCGATAATACGGAAATGCGATCTTCACGGTTTCTTCGTAACTGCCTCAGGTATGAAGGAGTTACATCGGTTCACGGTGATTGCAACAAGTGCAAATTAGTTGATGTTAATTAAATATCATTAAAATTTCATGGCAGACGCGGTTTCAGGGGCTTGAAAAGGGGGGGTTTCCAGGAAGTATTCAATGCTTGGCGGGAAGCAAATAGAGCAATGTAAGGGGCATTTATAGTTATCAAGATGTAAAAGATAGCTTCTGCTTCCATTATTTGCATAATTTATTACATATAGAGTTTCAGGGGCGTGTTCAGGCACATGAAAAGGGGGGTGACTGGCTTGGTGATGACGATATGCCAGCGATAACGGCGCAATAGAAGGTTAGCTTATAATTGCACATGCACATATGAGGCCATGAAAGGGAATAAAGTCATTTTTTTTGCAGAGGCGCGCTCAGGAATGGAAGAAAGGGGGTCATATTATTGCAAGGAAACTAAGAGGAATGGGCGTACAATGACATAACATACTGTAGTTTTCGGATGAAACACGCACCACAGGCTACTCTACGAACGATTATAAGATAATAGGCGAGTCCAGGTAGGGTAAAAGGGGGTAAGCAATGTTAATTGAAGTTGTAAGTGAAATAGTCACTGTTGACTAGTTAGTATCATAATAGCGGATAATATACTTATCAAAAGGTATTGACCCGCCCCAGGTTGGATCCTGGATACGCCTATTATGAAGTACAACATGCAAAAAGGAACTATCTACGATCAGTAACATATTTATAGTGCTGGGTAGCAACTTGTCTGCGGTTAATATTTTTTCCAATTTTACCCCCCTTTTTCACTAACCTGGTACCGCCTATGGCAAAAAAAAATATGATTTTTAACTGTTTTGCCTAATGTCACAATCACATACCATTTCATTTCTTAAAAAAAAACACATAAAAAAATGGTTTTATTACGCATTTACTTCACCCCCATATTGAGTGACCTGCACACGCCTATGATTTTTGAATTTTCAAACGCCACTGTCATATATCAATTTTCAATTCAAGCTCTATCGATTCGTATTAATTGTGTTAAAATCGGTCGATAAACATGAAAGCTATGTTGGATCAAAAATAGCACTAAAATGTGTGGTGTTTGCCCCCCTGTTGCCCCCCTATCAAAAATTTAGATTTGTTATTATTATTTAGAAATGTAGATCGTGTTGAGGAGAACCAAACGCCGTTTCATTTGTGAAAATCGGACGGGTAGATCTCGAGATCTCCGGGGGGGGGGGGGGGGGCGGAATCCGCCCCCCCCTGTTACAAATAGGGGTAGCCAGGAGCCTGTTACAAATAGGGTTAAGTGGCTTAAGTGCGTTTTGTTTTTGTTTGGGGAGGTATTTTTAGGACAGGACTAAGCGTTTGTCAAGTTTGAGCTCTTGGTTACGCCTCTGCGTCATTGTTCTGTCTTTCATCTGGCCACACACACACTGATGGACATATGAACGCAGCATTGGCGGACGGCAGGAGCTATTGGCCATTCAAAGATCAGTCACAGTTAGTAAGCGCCAGATTCAATGCAATTTTACTATATAGTTCGAATGCAGCTACGTGGCAGCTATACAGGGTACCTACTAACTAGTTGACTAACTAGGCCCTATCAACCCCCCTTCAAATGCCACGTGACCATAACGGGGCGGAGCATGACCATATATGGCAGGTCCAAAGGTTGATTTTTTTGGCGCACTTCGGCTATTGTTTTGCCGCACTATTATTTTCCCGGTGTAGGGGTGTAGGTATTGTTTTGATCACGTGATACATTTAATATTGCTAAACAGTCAACTCCTCATATTAATTTATTACTGACCAATATATCAATATTGGTCAGTAATAAATTAATATGAGGAGTTGACTTTATATATGTCAACATGAATGTTAACAATTTCGTATTGCATTAGCTGAGGGCGGGCTTGGTCACATGATAAATGCAGACACGTTTTGTTTGTATTGAATAGGGAGGGTCTAAAAAAAACTGTCCAGATTAGCAGGCAAGCCCATGCTCCGAAACTACTGGACCGATCTGAGTGATCTTTTCACCATTCAATTTGAACTGGTCGGAATGGGTGCCGTTTTGCGTTTTATCCACTTTAGTCTAATCTAAATGAACCAAATTGGATCAAAACCTGTAGTTCAAATTTGCAGGCAAACCTATGCTCCGAGGCTATGGGACCGATCTGCGTGATTTCAACACCATTCGATGCAGCATGGTGCAAAATGGTGCCGTATTGCGTTTTTTTACAGATTGGTTCACTTTAAGTGGAGCAAATCGGACCAAAACCACCAAAAACCTTTGCAGGCAAGCCCATGTTCCGAGGCTATGGAACCGATCTACATGATTTTTTCACCATTCGATCTGGCGTGGTCCAAAATGATGCCCTTTTGCGTTTTATCCAGATTGATTCACTCTAAGTGGACCAAATTGGGCCACAACCACCAAAAACCGTTGCAGGCAAGCCCATGCTCCGAGGCTATTGAACCGATCTGCATTATATTTTTTCCACATTCAGTCTGACGTGGTCCAAAATGGTACCGTTTTGCGTTTTATCCAGATTGGTGCATTCTAAGTAGACCAAATTGGACCAAAACCACCGAAACCAGTTGCAGGCAAGCCCATACTCCGAGGCTATAGAGCCAATCTGCATGATTTCTTCACCTTTCGATCCGGCGTGGTCCAAAATGGTGCCGTTTTGCGTTTTATACAGATTGGCTTACTCTAAGTGGACCAAATTGGACAAAAACCACCAACAACTGCTGCAGGCAAGCCCATGCTCCGAGGATATGGGACTGATCTGCGTGATTTCTTCACCATTCGATCCGGCGTGGTCCAAAAACGGTGCCGTTTTGCGTTTTATACAGATTGGTTTACTCTAAGTGGACCAAATTGGACAAAAAACACTAACAACTGTTGCAGGCAAGCCCATGCTCCGAGGCTATGGGACTGATCTGCGTGATTTCTTCACCATTCGATCCGGCGTGGTCCAGAACGGTGCCGTTTTGTGTTTCATCCAGATTAGTTCACTCTAAGTGGACCAAATTGGGTCAAAACCATCAAAGACCGTTGCCATTGGTATGGAGCTGTCCGCTCCGGAGCTATGCTACTGCAAAATATGAAGGTGAAAACGAAACATATAAAACTCCAATTATTTGTGCACATCGCCCTATGATTACTTTTGTCTCAACGGGCTGGCATCATACTTCGTTTTACATTAGTGATTACGCTTCCACGACTCGCTATGTTAATCCAATGGGAGTTTCGGGACGTGCAAAAAAGTTAAGGTCCAAAAAAGCGGAGGAGCCCCGGGAGTGGTTGCACATGCAACGTGGTTGCACTCTAGTGGCTAACTCGAAATCTTGCTGATCGGTTCATAATGGCTTGGTCACGTGATTTCGTCATATGGCGCAACCTTATCTTTACAGACCTTGGGTCCTATAACAAGCTACGTTCAATGCCCTATAACAAGCTACGTTCAATGCCCTATAACAACTACGTTGTTGGCCCTATAACAACTATGGCTACGTTCAGGGGGGGGGGGGGGGGGGTCGAATTTTAGTTCCTACTAGATCTGGCAAGACGCCTGCGACGTATGTAAGAGGGAGCCCGAGGGCATGTTTTTGTTGAAGCAATGGGAAATAGAGCGTTTTCTAAATGGATTTTAAAACACTTTTTAGAAGTGTTTTAAGTTATTGGAATTATGGGAAAATATGTTTCAAAAAAATATTTTCCCATAATGTGCTCATTCCCATGCTTTTCACTGTTTTCTCTAGCCGTACCCAGGGTCAAAATGTATAAGGTTCGTCAGACATTTTAACAGTTCATCTACACCATGTAAGTGCAACGTACATAATAATTATGATTTTCGGTATATTTTCATCAGATTATGAACTTTATTATTATTAGCCTCTCGTTACTTGGAGGGGCAGCTACGGATTTTTAAAACTCAACAAACTTATTAACCCCACCCACTAAGGTTTTCGAGGAAAGAACAGCGGTGCAGCCGGCGCTGAGCGCCGCAGTTTTTGCCACAGGTGTTTGGGTATCAATCATCGTTTATTTGTATGTCATCCGCAAAACACGGCTTTTCATGACAAGTGTCATTTCACATTGTATCACAGTTAAACTATAAAAATAAATCCACATACAAAATTGTCGACACAAAGGGCGTTAAAAGCACAAGACAGTCGGCTCTCGCAGAGTTAGCGATCTGCTGTCAGCCCCTCATGTCTGACGACAGCATTTAACTATTCTTGCGCTGTGCTTTTCTTTTCTTTTTGTATACGTTTACGTTGTGTTGCGTTGCAGCCTGCCCAGACCGTCGCACAATACAATATATGCGAGAAAAAAAAACAATGATTCAGCGATAAACTTTTTTATTTCTTTTGGCAGTCAGTGCGCAAATTTTGACAGACCGAACAGCGTTGCGTAGCATCGTTGCGTCATAATAGAAACATGCTTTTCGAAAATAAGATTACTGTCCAAAACGACCCCTAGAATTTTCCCACTACCTATGGGTGAAGCGTTGTATTGCCAAAACGTACTTCGAAATTGTGTCCAAACATCCTTTGTCGAGAAGAAATGAGAACAAGGTCAGATTTGGTTGGGTTAATTTTAAGAGTGTTTACCAACAAGCCATCGCTGTGCTTTGCTCAGCGTTGACTCGATGTAGCTCTCCCTGTTGGTTGAGGAGGCCACAGTAGATAAATTGCACGTCATCTGCGTATAACACCGTCTTGGTATCACATAAAAACGATGTCAAGTCATTTAAAATGATGTCAAGTAAAACGTAAATATAACACTGGTCCCAGAATTGAGTCTTGGACCACGCCGCAAGTGATGGGGACGGTCGTGGAGCCTCCGCGCTGTGTGCAATTTTTCACATTGTGTGCAATCATCCACATTGTGTGCAATTTTTGACATCGGGTCATCTCAGATCAGGTCACGTGATTCCACCTCCAAAACGTTTGCGGTCGTTCCACAGCCACAGTTTTAGGCTGTGGTTTATATATGACATGATTTAACTAGGCCATAAGTACCTACAATTCGTTTATCTCAGATATTTTATATCGGTGACCTAAGGTCAGGTAGAACACGTAACTTCCCCAATAAAAGTCAATGATAAAAATTGTAAATGCTTCTTATTCAACTGATACATATTATATCATACCAAATCTTTCAAAATCATGTTATTATAGGTCATTCTTGATGACCCAGGCACAATTTTAATCAGTGATTCATTCAAAGTCATCTGAGGTCATCCGAGGTCACCAACAAGTTTTTGCCAACAACTTTTGATTAAATACAGATACAGACCTTAAACGGACACCATTGTGTTTATCTCGTCGGCGCTTCAACAAATGCGCCTTGCGACCCACCTAGGCCGCCATATGACCCTCGGATAACCTCGGATGACCCTGCAAAAAAGATGACAAATGACAAAAAAAATGACAAAACTTTTTTCGGATGACAAAAAAGTTGAAGCAAAAATTCCTTTGACTTAAACCAATTGCAAAATAATATGATTCGAAGCGCTTTGAGGGGATACACACGATAACGCTAAAGTTATTGTTCTATCGCGCTTGGATAAGACGTTATTAACTAAAAACTTTTTGCCAAAACAGTTTGTATGACCTTTTATAGCCTCTGGATTCTGGAGCCTAAACTCTGAGACCTGACCTGAGCTAAAATTTGAGAACGCCAATGGCGGTAGCATTTTTCAAGAGTTTTCGGTTGCTTTTTTCGTTTTTTTTTGTCTTACCTATATAGTTCCCGAGATATTTTTGGGTTTCTAGGGCAAAATCCCAAAATTGTAAAATTTGACCTTTGATGATCTCTGGTGGCTTCAATACTGACCTGAGACAAAAAAGTGACTGAAGTGGTTTCGACATGATTTTTTCACAAACTATCGAACAGTATTTTTCATTCCGTTTCTCCCAATAAGAGCCGAGTTAGAAGGGGGCGTTCAGACGCCCCCGGCATGGCGTGGGTTTATAGTGTAGATGATGCACCACTCCCACTGGAACTTCTCGCTCCGTTTCACGTCCTTTTAAGATCCGTTTGCGACATCCAAAACATTCTTCGAATCAGAGTGGCAAAATATGCCATAGCATTCTAGCTTGTTGAGTAGCATATTACGGTTCCTGCAATCAAAGGCCCTGGACAGGGCCACCGGGCAGACTCGTGACACGGCCTTCGCCCATGTTGCGGCTGAGGTCACTGACTACGTCTATCAGTGTCTATGATGGAATGATATTGGCGATGAGTATACACGTAGGTATTGCGATCCGGCCAAGATGTGGAAAAACGCCATTTAGTTTAGGACTTCGACGCCTGGCACATTCTCTCTCAATCTGCACACACATTCCTCTGAACAGATAAACTGGCCTTTTTAATAACTTCTTGAACTGTGTATAACTGATATAACATGACATCTTAATCACTTTTGGAGATGCTTTTAATTAGATTCTGCAGAATCTTGATTCTTGATGAAAGATTGGAAGAAATATCAAAGATTCTTGCCCAAGGGCAATTCTTGCCCAAGGACCTTTTTGTATCCCAGAAACTACTTGCCCGATCGAGTTGAAATTCCCCATACATTTCCTTCGTGCTCGCTCGTTCATCGCCAACTACGGCGCCTTACTGTTGTATGGGACAAATCTGAATATGAGCGGCCCAACCCGGCCCGGCCCGTGGCGACGCTTTTGAGAAGCTAATATCTCTGCAACCGCACGTCCGATTGACAAGCGGACTTCTTTGCTGAGCAGCCCCATCCAACCTACCCTCTTTGAAACCAGTGCCGACGCATGCGGGTGAATACCACTGCTCGTGGCGCGTGCCGCGTGAGGGGTGTTGAAAAGTTTTTTCTCGCAAAAACTTCGCAACGGCTGTTTTTATGCAACGGCTGATTGTGTGCAAATTTCGTGTGTGGTTAGGGATCCCTCAGCTGCCACTTTTACACAACTCAGGGGTGGGGTGACTGCACGTGCGCACGTGCAAACCCCTATTCTATATCTCAGAAACGGCTGAGCCGATTTTGTTCAAATTTGGTGTGTGGTTTGGGACCTCTCATTCGCCAGTTTCCCACAAGTCAGGGGTGGGTGCCTCTGCACGTGCGCACATGCACACTCCTATTCTGTATCTCAGGAACGGCTGAGCCGATTGTGCTCAAATTTTGTGTGTGGTTAGGGACCTCTCAGCCGCCAGTTTCCCACAAGTCAGGGGTGGGGTGCCTCTGCACGTGCGCACGTGCACACCCCTATTCTATATCTCAGGAACGGCTGAGGCGATTGTGTGCAAATTTGGTGTGTGGTTAGGGACTAGTGGTGCCAATCGGTACGATCATTTTCGGAATTCCGAATTTGTCCGAAGACCGATTCGGTTTTCGGACGGGCATAAACATATTTCTTTGGACATTTTCGGACACCCAATGCCCAAGGATGGCTTGTCGCGAAAATCACTTAGTTACTTTTTATTAAACGAATGATACACTGGATGTGTTACATTCCATATCAAACACCTTTTCTGCTCTCGGACAAATTTCGGACAACCAATGATTTCCGGACAGTTTCGGACGGACGGGCTGACCATGACGATGACCATGTCTTGGACATCGGTCGGACATTGAACAAATATTCTTTGAAACTGGCACCACTATTAGGGACCTCTCAGCCGCCACTTTCCCACAAGTCGGGTGGAGTGTCTGTGCACGTGCGCACATGTGTACCCCTTTTTTGTATCTCAGAAACTACTTGCACGATCGAGATGAAATTTGGTTTGGTGTCAGGCAACAGTACTAGGAAAGCAGCACCCTTATGCGTGTGCATGCCAACCTCACCATACATTTCCTTCGCGCTCGCTCGTTCATCGCCAACTACGGCGCCCTACTGGTATATACCAAATGAAATGAACGTAACGATGCATCATGTGCGTGGATGCACCATTGTGCCGCATTTTTACAGGATGTAATTTGTCGTAGGGGAAGAAGTTCATTTTTAGCGTCCTGTTCAACGTTTTCGAAAGTGTTTCCGTCTCTGAAAGACTAAACTATAAAGTAGACTGTCACCTTATCTGATGGGCTTCACACGTCATTAGGCCGCCAGACAGACTGCTGGCCACGCGTTTCAGCCGTATATCCCTCGCGGGCTGACATCCTGGTTCAGCCGCTGCCAAGTGGGGATGACACACCTCATTGACGATTGACATGTGGTTGCCAATGCTTTTGCTGACTTAATCGCGCATTTGACAGCGTGGCCTATGACCTCTCTGTAACATTTCCCGATGGCCTTGAATAGATTATGGATTGTTTTGACCTTGGGTTGAAGAAAACACCTATAGGTAATTACAATATCAAAGATGTCACCATAGCATATGAAACATCGTAATCAGCGACATCTACGCGAACCTGATTACTGAATTGCTTTCATAATGTGTAATCCAATCAAGCATATATATTATATGCACATAAACATACATCACATTATACCATATATAATGCACAGGGGCGTAGGAAACTATTTCAAGTTGATGTGGCAAAGGCTAGGGCAATGGTGCACAGGCACGCAACAAGGAATTTTCAAAGAGGGGTCCTGGGTCGAAAGGGAGGGGAGGGGGGTGCCGTGCCAATTGTTTCCTTATTTTCCGAAAAAGAGTACGGAACCGTGCACTTTGTCTCTAAAAAGGGGGTCCCGGATCCCGCCTCCCTCCCCCGGTTGCGCCTTTGATGGTGCAATAGTATAGTAGCTGGAGAAGCAAAATCATATGTATGTAAAAAATGGCAACAGTCATATCCGTCGATGTTTAGGATACCTGCACACAGGGGCGTAGGGAGGATTTCACCCAAGGGGGGGGGGGGGGGCAAATGGGATCAGAGGGGCCCTGGTAGCCAAGGGGAGCTCCACATAATTTAAACAGTACATAATGTTGTATGTTGTGAAACAACGACAAATAAGTTTTCGACAACGAAAACAAGTTCTTATTTATTTTTGGGAGTCAAAAACTAAAAATTTCGAAACCCCGCGCTGGCTATTTGAATATAATGTTATTTCCTTTCTTTCGACATTTTGTATTTGCAATTTGCTTTAACCCTCGCCCTACGGGAGCTTTTTCACCTTCACCCCACGGAGGGGCTGACAGGCCCCCCCCCCTTGTTAACTTCCAAACCAAGCAACTTATAGCAATACGGTAAGAACCAGCATGTTGCCTGTCATGAGATAAATCTAACAGTATGCGATTTTGAGGTTTCAGGCCAACCTTCCTTCAGGACCTTCAGGACCTTCCAGGTCAAGTGAATGACCTCGCATTTACCACGTCCAGAACAGCGATTTTGCCCTTCAGAAAACCTAAAAATAATGAATTGATAAATGTAAATAAAAAGGCATGTTTCTAGACCAATTTTAGCTCAGAAATACAAAAAGGTAATTATTTGTTCGTATCTTGTCAAAAAAAGTCAAAAAAGTTATAACAAAATGACATCATCAGTTTCTTACACTTAGGGAGCCATCACTCAGTCAAAAATGAAGATATTGCTTTGAAATTTGGTATGGGTATTTTCCATACTCAGTTCTCTCACATATATTCTGGTTTTTCTAACATCTTTGAAATGTTTGATTTTGAGAAGATTTAAAAAAAAGACAAAGTTTTTGTTATTTTCGGGGTCAAAAACTCAACATTTGGAAAATCCGAGATTGCCATTTTAAAGAGAATGTAATTTTGTATTTTTGGTGAATTGCGCTTGCAATTGCCTTTACAACTCTGTTTTCTACTACTTTTCAAATATTTATCGTTTTTCCACCAACATGACGTCATCAAAACATGATTATCTCCCAAACTACTTAACCAATTTCAATTCAATTTTACAGCACACGTATAATTGTTGTAAACTCAGCTACCAAAAATGACAGCAAGATGCGCTGCATGTGTAAAAAGTTATTCAAGAAAAACCTCACGGGAGGGGGGGGGGGGCTGTCAGGCGAGGGTTAAACTCGTAGGGCGAGGGTTAAAACTCGAATTTCTACGATTTTGCAAACATGTATTGTTTTTCCACCAATATTGACATGACATGACGTGATTAAAACGTTATTATCTCCCAAAGTACTCCACCATTTGCATTGAAATGTTGTGAAAAGACGTATAATTGATGCAGCATAATGTACTGGAAGATTGACGTTGACATTTATTGTTTTCGAGTTATTCAGAAAATCCGGGAGGGGGAGGGGGGGGGGGGATTCTGCCACCTGCAGCGGGGCGCGAGCTAATTAAAATATTATCCTGATTCCTGCACCTTCTTCAATTCGGATTCAGGAAACAACACAGTATAAATATAGATAAAGCATGCCAATTGTGCACATGCACGATGAAGTTACAACATCTCTACAAAATAACGAAATAGCATGCTCATTATACCTTGATTTACTTTGGATACAGTTTGCTTAGCAATTCTCTTGAAAAAAAATACACCACACTGTGATACGAGGGGTTTCTACAACACGATAGTCATATTAATAAGCGGTATAAAATGACAATAATAGATGAGGTTGCATCTAAGAAACAAATGAACAAAATTGGCGTCCCACAGGGTTCAATTTTAGGTCCTCTTGTATTTATACTCTATATTAATGACATCAGCAATACAACAGCTTGTGCTTTTGCGCCGATCAGATAAAGCTTGTGCTTTTGCGCCGATCCGCAATTGTCTGTTAATTTATATATCTTTTTGTTAAACAAAATAAACTGAAACTGAAACCGAAACTGAAACAGACATAGGTACCTTTTACTTATTTGCTGATGATATACGGCAATTTGTATTCAAGCAAGAAATATTAAAGAGCTCCAAATGAAGATTAATTAATTAATTCACAACAAAACGAGTGGTTCCATGTAAATATATTATCGCTAAATGCATCAAAGACAAATTACCAAATATATTCAAGATCAGTGACGTGACAATATCTTGCCATAGTCTTATTTGATACACCATCACCACCACCACCAATGAAGAGTGGTTTACACACATGCAGTAAATACTTAGGAGTTCTTGTGGATGAAAATCGTAAATATAATAGTTATATATATAGTGTAATATGTGTGATAAGCCGTAATATGGGAGTTATCGGAATATCCAAGCTTTATTTATCCTCACAGCAACTTCTGTTGCAGTACAATGCATTAATTCCTCCCCATTGCAATGGTTGTGCAGTGATCTGGATTCTGGGGTAGGAATTATGAAACTAACATTGCAAAGCTTTCGATGGTGCAGACACGAGCGATTTGTTCGCCCCTGTAGCTCAGTGGGAGAGCGCTGGTCTTTTTACCATTTCTGATAGTGGCAGCCAGAGTTCGAGTCAAAGCCAAAGCCTACATTGCCAAAGACTTGTACTCCTCTCAGACGTTACTAGCATACACTGAAAAACAATGATAACTTTGACTGGTCTTCTTTCGAGAGCCTCACCGGCGCTCGACCGGCAGACCACCTTTACCACCACAGGACCCGCTAAAGGCCAGCAGAGGGCCCTCTACAGATCGGCAGAGCCCTCTAAAGGCCGGCAGAGGGCCCTCTACACTCACTATAGAGATCGGCAGGGCCCTCTAAAAGCCAGCAGAGGGCCCCGCACAGATTGGCTGTGACACTCTACATATCGACAGGGCCCCTAAAGACCGGAAGAGGGCCCTCTACAGGTCGACAGGGCCCTCTAAAGGCCGGAAGGGCCCTCTAAAGGCCGGCAGGGCCAGCTAAAGGCCGGCAGAGGACCCCCTATAGATTGGCTGGGGCACTCTGCAGATCGACAATGCTCCTAAAGGCTGGAAGTGAGCCCTCTACAGGTCGGCAGGGCCCTCTACATGCTGGAAGTGCCCTCTAAAGGCCGGCAGAGGGCCCTCTACAGATCGGCAGGGCCCTCTAAAGGCCATCAGAGGCACTATACAGATTGACAGGGCTATCTACAGATCGGCAGGGTCCTCTAAAGGCCGGCAGAGGGCCCTCTCCAGATCGGCAGGGTCCCTCTACAGATTGGCAGGGCCCTCTACAACTGGAAGAAGCCCTCTAAATGCCGATAGTGGGCCCTCTGCAGATCGGCAGGGACCTTTAAAAGCTGGTAGTGGGCACTATCCACACTGGCTGGGGCCCCTTTCTACGTATTTACATATCCATACCTTTAACAGACTAAGCAAGTGCTGTTATTTATTCGTGTTACGATTTTTGTTCGGTCCGTGGGCGTACTTTTATGCGACGTAAGGCGTCTTGCGGGCGTCTGACACCATCCAAAACACTGGGGTCTTCGGCCCCAGGGAGCCCTCGCTCGGTCGCCAGAAGGGCCCGCCAGGCCACCAGGAGGGGGGGGGGGCATGGTCCCCTTGGCCCCCGCCTCGCCTACGCCCATGCCTACACATCATATGCATAACAATGACTTAATCTTTACACCACGAAGATGGAAAATTCGCAAATGGCTATTCCCAAATTCCCAAATGTGGAAAAGCAAACAGTCTGCACAGCAGCCTTAACCCTATTCCCTGCGGGGCAGATTCTGCCCTCCCCAGTAGTTTTCACTTGTCGCTTCTTAACCGTTAGGCCTAGCGTCCTGAAACTTTGTGACTTTTCCCAAAATTCAATGGCGCGTGTTGTTTCAAAATTTTGAAAAAATCGGTCCAGCAGAGGCGGTTCCAGGCTCCTGTTTTGGGGAGGGTGTTACTAATGCGGTTTTGCGGCGCATACTTCCTTCGTGGTTTGCAGTGCAATAAATGCGGCAGAAACAATTCCAATGCAATATACATCATAGATACTGGGATTGTACATATTTTTGGGGCAGAGGCGCACTCAGGATACAAAAATGGGAGACGATGCCCACTCTCAAATTAGGTCCAACTTCAAATTAGTAAGATGATAAAAGCGTTACGCGCATGGTGTCCCCCATATTTTTTTTCCTGTATCCGCCTATGCGCAATATATCAAATTTAACAAATTACAGCATATAATGCCCACATGTGACGTTCATGACGTCTCAAACAATCACGAACAGCACATATTTTTTCCCAGAAAATCCCCCCATTTTACATTCCCTGAATACGCCTATGATTTTTTTTTTTGTGTTTTGATATATTAAAGACCAGTACATGTGAAGCTCAAAAACGTTTGGGGCATTGGGGTTTGGGGCATGCAAATGTATTCTTCTTTTATTGACCAGATACAGACAAATACATGCCGCCGCAGTATTTCTGAGACCAAACTGGTCTAGAAATATGCCTTTTTATTTATATAAATCAGTTTCAAATTTTGTTCTTATGTGACCTGATCAATAATACGTTCAAAATAACCCATAAAACATGTGTCGTACGGCTTCTGTACACCTCTTGCCAATAGTGACCTTTTATGACCTGACCTTGACCTTGATCTTCGCTTACAATTTCAATTTTGCTTATGCGGGAGATGCATTATACCTTTGAGAGCACTTTGGGCGATAATAGGGTGAAACACACTGCACACACCGTACACATGTTTTCTTGAACACGGCTACTGAATGCCAAGTGATGTTGATGCCTGGCATTTTACCTGGCATGATTGAAGATTAGTGTTTTAGGGCCTCGCAGCATTCTCAATAAGTACCATTTCAATTAAATTTTGGAACCTATGTTATTCATCCCCAGCATTATTTCTCATTTTTCAGCCTACTGTCTACAAGCGAAGGTCACGTTCTAAAGTCAAACTTCTCCTATAGGGCCGCGCGTGCGTGGAATTCTCTCCCGGCTGACATTACCGAGGTGCGGAGTCGCGGGGCATTCCTGCGTGCCATGGGTCAGCCAACATGAATGGCAATCGGATGTCCGTGCTTTTTTTCGCATGCATGGTGACCGTGACCATTCCCATAGTGTATGTGTAAATGTCTGTCACCTTTATCTACAATATACAGGGTACATAATACGTGGGCGAATCCTTAACCCGGCATTGACTGGGGCCTCAGCAGAACGCCATTAACTGGGGGGGGGGGGGGGGGTAAACGCCCCCTGGTTATCGTCCGAACCAATGATCGCAGCGAGACTCGCAAGGCGGCAATCGAAAGCTCTCAATGAGACAAATCTAACACATGCTAACAAATGTAAAAGTGAGGTCAAATGTCAGGTCACGGTCAGGTCAAAGGTCAAAATCGGCGTATTTGAGTTTATGGGCCATACTTTCCATCCAAAGCCTACGATTGCGACCAGTTTCATCCAAAGTGCTGCAAAAGGTATGATACATATCCTGCATGAGCTAAAGTGAGATTGTTGGACAAGGTCAAGGTCATGGTCAGGTCATAAAAGGTCATTATGCTCAAAATATCTACGAAAGTCATGCAACACATGTTTTGTGAGTTATTTTCCAAGTTTATTCGATAATGATAGTCATTTTAACACCTGACTTCATTTACATGAAATAAATGCCAATTTGAGGTCAAGTTCAGGTCACCGAAGGTCAAAAATTTGCATTGTTAAATCTACACAAAAAGGCATGTTGCTAGAGTAGTTGTGTCTCAGAAATAGAGTGGTGGCATTTATTTGTCTGTATCTAGTCAATAGAAGCACAAAAAAACGCAATTTCAAAATATGACGTCATAAGTTACCCACACTTTAGATGTCATAAGTCAGTCAAAAATAGAGATATCAGCTTTAAATTTGGCATGGTAGTTGCCCAAGTATGGTTCTCTGAGATGTCTTTCGAATTTTGAATATTTTAGAAAATGTTGATTTTGTGACAATTCCCCAAAAAAGTGTTTTGAGTTTTTTGGGGTAAAAAAACTAAACATTTTAAAAATCAGAGATAGACAGTTTTTGGCTGTTGCAATTTCCTCTCTTTTGGCGTTTTTCGATTGCATTTTGCTTCAAATGTGACATTTGTACGGCTTGGCAAAGTTTAGCTGATTTTGGTGTAAAACTCGTGTGTAGTGACGTCACTAAATTCGCTATAACTCGACAAAATGTCGACGATTTTGATTTAGTTTTACACACAAGACGTAAATATGATTTGTAAGAAGGTACCCAAAGTTTCACGCTGATAGCTCTATTAGTTGTTCAGCTATTACGAAAATTGTTCAGGGGGCGTTAAACGCCCCCCCCCCCAGTCAATGGCGGGCTAATAAACGACTACGAATACGAATGGTCAAATAAGATGCTTACATATTCTGAGGACACCTGTGCAAATTTAAGACACATTCTAGTAACGGTTCGTAAGATACATCTTCGGGCATTTTTTACTTGTTAAGCGTCGGACGTGTTCGGTGGCCGAACGTACCCTACCCATTTTTTTCCCGGAAAGAAGTGCTTCCAAAAAGTCAGCAAGGTTCACAATTTATGTCTCGGGAATTCCAGAGCGCAAAATTCACCTGAGAAATTGCCAGATTAGTACTTCAATGGGTTAAGAAAATACAGCAACCCGCGCCCCGCTGGGGGTATTCAGCCGCACAGTGTTCGGCTGGGGGGGGGGGGGGCAGATTCTGCCCCCTCGTTATCTTCCGAACCAATAACCGCAGCGAGACGCGCAAGGCTGAAATCAAAATCTCTAAATGAGACACGTCTAAAACATACGCGAAACTTTCAAAATAAGGTCACATGCTAGGTCACGGTCATGTCAAAGGTAACATTGAGGTATTTGAGTTTATGGGTCATTTCTTTCCACCCAAAGCCTTAGATTGCGATTATTATCGCACACAGTGCTTTCAAAAGTATAATGCATCTCCCGCATAAACGAAATTGTAAGCAAAGGTCAGGGTCAAGGTCAGGTCACAAAAGGTCACTATTGGCAAGAGGTTTACGAAAGCCATGCGACACATGTTATATGAGTTATTTTACACGCATAATTCGATAGTAGCAGCCATTTGTACAACCTGACCCCATTTAATGGCCCTCAGTTCAAGGTCAGGTCACAGAAGTTCAACATTTGAAATGTATTAATATAAATAACAAGGGCATGTTTCTAGACCAGTTTTGACTAAAAACAATACAACGGTTGCATTTATTTGTCTGTATGTGGTCACTAAAAGCAAAAAAAAACGCAACTTAAAAAAATGACATCATGAGTTACTTATACTTAGGGAGCCCCGCGTCAGTCAAAAATAAATATATTGTTTTGAAATTTGGTTTGGGTATCGTCCATACTTAGTTATCCAATATATATTCCGTTTTTTAATATCTCCAAAAAATATTTTGTGGATATTTTACCGAAAAAAGAGAACTTTTATTTTTATTTTTGGTGGTCCCCACAATTTCGACAATCCGAGATAGCCATTATCCAGATGTCATGTTCTTTCTTTTGAAGTTTTTTATTTGCAATTTACATCAAAACTCGATTTTCTACGATTTGTCAAACATGTGTCGTTTTTCCACCAAAAATGCCATGACATGACGTTATTAAAATGTCATTATCTCCCAACGTACTTTATCAAGTACGTTGAAATTTGGCGAGAAGACGTATATTTGATGCAGCATAAGGTACTGAAAGTTTCACTTTCAGTACCTATATCTATCATAGTGTTCAAGTTATTTAGAAAATCCGGGAGGGAGGGGGAGGGGGGGGGGGGGCAGATTCTGCCCCCACCTCCAGCGGGGCGCGGGTTAACTTTCGCCCTGGTGGGGGTCATTTTGACCCCTGAGCTTTTTTAAGAATAGCAAAAACTCGGATGTGCGTAGTTCTGCCAAATTCGGCGCAGCTGTTTGGGCATCAATTACCCATATTGTGTGCATAAAATAATCCCAGGCCATCTCAGGTCAGGTCACCAGGTCACCTCAAGTGACCCTACCTCAAAAATGTTTGTGGTCGTGTCAAAGCCAGTGTTTGTCCGAGAGGTTTGAAGCTTACAGGATTTGATAAGGTCATAAGTACCTGAACAAAATGTCTTGGATTTGTTTATATCGGTGACCTAAGGTCAGGTTAATTTCGTGACCTCCCTATTATATGTTAATGGGAAAAAATACAAATGTTTTTTTTCAGAAAATATGCATTAGATCAGGTCAATTCTTCATAATCATGCTATTTTGGCTCATTATTGACGACCCAGGTGCAATTGTTGCTCAGTGACCTCTGCAAGGTCAGCTGAGGTCATCTGAGGTCACCTAAGGTCCAGTAACTTTTTGTGTCCAATACTTCTTGATATAATACAAATAGAGACGTGCGAATGGCACCACTGTGTTTGTTTCGTCAAGAAACATCGCCCCATATGCAACATGACGTACATGGGTCACAACATGCCCTTGACCTCAGATACAATTTTGAAGTCGACCTAACCAGGATAACATTAATATGTCTAGAACCGTCTTTACGATTTTTAAACTATTTCCGTGATTTTTTGGCCCAGGTCAATTGTGAGGTCACCAGAGAGGTCATCAAACGACATGTTTTACCATTTTAGGACTTCGCTTCGAACACCCTCAAATATCTCGGAACCTATGATAGCTAGGAATAAACGGGAAAAGAGCAATCGAAAGCTCTTGAAAAATGCAATCGCACTAGGCCTATCTGGGCCCTATCAATGTTTTACAACATTTCCTAAAAGAGATAAAAAAAATAAAAAATGGCATCGTTATGAAACATCTAAAAATGTACAGCATGGACCATGGACTCAAATATGAGCTCAGGTCAGGTGTAGGCTCCAGAGGTCATCAAAGGTCAAAAAGGCTATTTTTTTGCAAAACAGTTGGTCGCAAATAGCTGTTTACCTAATCAAGATAAGCCAATAATTTGGACGCCATCGTGTTGGTCTCGTCCAGGTGAGTCGAAATATATTAATGGTTACCTGGTTAGGTAAACTTCAAAATTTGACCTCAGTTCAAGGTCATGTGATGACCCAGGTAGGTCATGTTGCATAAGGAGCGACGCGACTCAACGAGACAAGACATTGGTGTCATTCGCACGTCTCTATCTTTATTATATCAAGAGTTATTGGCAAAAAAAGTGTTGGTGACCTCAGATGACCTCAGCTGACCTTGCAGAGGTCACTGAGCAACAATTGCACTTGGGTCATCATAAATTAGCTAAACTAACATAATTCTGAAATAATTTTCCTGATCCAATGCATATTCTCATAATAGGAAGGCGGAAGCATTTATATATTTTCCAATTGACTTATAATGGAGAGGTCACGAAATTGACCCAACCTTAGCTCACAGATATACAACAAAATCAGAGATAAAAGAATTGTAGGTATCTATGACCTTATGATATCCTGTAAGTTTGAAACCAATCGGCCAGAAACTGTGGCTTTGGTACGACGGCAAACGTTTTGGAGGTGGGGTCACGTGACCCCTGGTCTGATGACCTGACCTGGGATTACTTGAGGTCAATAATTTTACACAATGTGGGTAATTGATTTTAGAACAGGTATGCCAAACACGGCGGCGCTGCGCGCCGCTGTTTTTCCGCTATCCTTGAAAACCTTAGGGGGCGGATTTCGCTCCCCCTCCAGTGCGCGTGGTAAGGTATTTAAATTGCCGCACATGGTCTAACTCGCTCCCCCCTCCAGTGCGCGTGGTAAGGTATTTAAATTGCCGCACATGGTCTAACTCGCTCCCCCCTCCAGTGCGCGTGGTAAGGTATTCAAATTGACACGCATGGTCCATGGTCCATGCTGTACATTTTTAGATGTTTCATAACGATGCCATTTTTTTCTTCTCTCTTTTAGGAAATGCTGTAAAACATTGATAGGGCCCAGATCGGCATTGGTGGGGCCCAAATTAACATTGGTAGGGCTTGGGCCTTACCAGGCCTACAGAAAACGACGCCCCTGCTAGCAGGGTTGAGTTAGACCTGGCTTGTATGTAGGTGACGGAAATCGCAGAAATATGCAGTAAAGAACGTGTGCGATTCATGGCCACAGATGTTGGTGTCCACTTTTTGGCGAAACGCAGTTTGCTCATTGTTAACCTCAGTGTCTCGGTTTCTGTACTACGGTCTACATTGCGACAGTAACTAATTCATTTTTTTTTTGTTTTTGTGTGTTGTATATACTCGTCCGCAATCGTGTGCGCTATTGTTTGTATATGTCACTGGCTCTAATTCAGGATTAGCAGATCAAGTTATACTGTTAAAAAATCGGACTAGCTTGAATCGATTTAAATATACTGGGTCACAACTGCGTGCCACTCGAATAGGTTGGTTGTGATCTCAGGGTTGTGCGCATCGCCACCGGGTCCCTTCAGCTTTCTGGGAGGATAATGTTCAGTCATGCTTGGTTTCTCTCAGATTGATGCAGTGTTAGATTGCTTGGCACTGACATTTGTCACCCAATCGGGCTGTGCATCTCGGTGTTGTTCGGCGATTCGAGTCAACCTGACAGCTTTCGATGTCGCCGTGCGCAAGGAACACAAACTGCGCCCGCCGTGGTGCCATGTAGCACCGCTCAAACTGCGCCCGCCGTGGTCCCATGTAGCACACAAACTGCGCCCGCCGTGGTGCCATGTAGCACACAAACTGCGCCCGCCGTGGTCCCATGTAGCACCGCTCTCGGCGACTCTGAGGTTCGGCATCTCGGAAACCGCGGTCCACCTCGCCTCATGCCCCCCCCCCCCCCCCCCCCAGCGAGTCATGTCCGGCGAGCTCGGTCGGCACATCGCGGACAATAGAAGCGTCTGCCGTACTCCCGGAGAGACGCGCTGGCAGCGGGCTGCGGTAACGAACGGCGGTGTCCAGCAGTCCGACCGGCCGGCGGGGAGCACCAGCGCGACGCCGCCGGACGCGCCGGGACGCCGGGACGCCGAGACGCCGGGATGCCGGCATGGGCGGCACTGGCCACTCATGCAGAGAAAAGGCGCCGCGCGCCAAGAGGTTCTGGCCAGTCAGCGGATCGTTCGACAAAGCCCTCCGCTGTCCGGGCCAGCACGCGTTTGTCTTCGTCGACGGGAGGTACGGTGAGCTGTGCCAACGCTGAAGAGCGCCGGCCGCCCCTCCCCGCCTGCGCGGCCGAGTGAGAGAGCAGTGTTGATGTGCAATCAATACGGGCACGTGACGCCGGACATGGGCGGTACCAGGCAGCACATGGCCCGGCCAGATTGCGCTACTTTTCCTGGCATCTCTTATTTGCTGGATCATACGGAAATATGGGCAGTGGTGACTGGCCACGCAGATATGGCAGTAGGATGTGTGATATATTTCGGTATAGAAAGAGACGTGGCTCTTATCATGGGTCGAGCAGACAAAAAACGGTTGCTTAGGTAAACGTTGTTTACACGGAGATGTGAGTGATTGATGCACCTACTGTTGTCTGAATCCTTCACACAGCCCCCTAGTATGTTCCTGGTCAAGTCCGAGTGGAATCATTTAGAGTTTTACCTCCCGTTTTGGGAAGTTATTTAAATAAATACCTGACTGCGTTCTTATGTGTGATTTGTTTTCATCGTTGCCACTGGCTTTGGGTAACTAGCGGATCTAGGGTTCGAGTTGTGGGGGGAGCTAAAATTTAGCTCCGCTTCATCAGTGACAAATTGTTGACAGGGGGAGGGGGGGGGGGGGGGAGTAGAGTCGGGTCGCCAGCGCGAAAAGTCGTTGCGCGGGGGGGGGGGGGGGGAGTGTAGGGTCCTCAACGCGAAAGTCATTGACCGAGGGGGGAGATTTTTTCTTAATTATCACTTCTTACAGCCAATGCAGGCACGCAGGGCAGGGGACATCCTTGTATTGAATGCCCGCTATATTCCTGTGTGTGTGTGTGTGTGTGTGGGGGGGGGGGGCATTCCCCCTCCCCCCTGGATCCGCCAGTGGTAAACACCAGACAAAGCCAATTTTACCTCTTCTGTCGCTTTCAAACATCTTTGTAGCTGAGTTCATGCTGAGTCTGATCTTGACTAGTTGGACAGGCTAAAAATCTTGAGATCTCTACTCATAGCACCCATAAAATGCACCGGGATAGGTACCTAAGTACGGTGCAAAATGGGTGTCAGATTTAAAATTAGTACCTGAAATTACTTGAGTCTGGATATGACCTGAGGCCAAAGTAGCCATCCCAAGCTATAGTAATTTAAAATGACCTTGACAATTAACAATATTAACTATACCTACACATTCACAAAGCGTGAATTTTATTTGGCTACATGTTCACAGGGAAAAGGAAAACAACGATACCCAAGTCCCAGTCACAAATCCTCAAATACTGTCGAAATGCGTTCCCCGCACGCTATTCAGCGCTAACCGTTTTGGCGCCAAAACGCGACAATTTTTAACTTACGTTGGTTATAGGAATCGCTCCAGATCGAAAATAGCGCCAGACGCGCCACGCATATTTGGAAATGTCTGATATAGTTCAGACCCATCATATTTAGGGAGCCATACGTCAGTCAACACTCAAGATATTGCTTTTAAATTTGGTTTGGGCATTGTCCATACTTGGTTCTCCAATTCGGGTTTTTAATATGATTTGATATTTGATATATTTTGTGAAAAAAATAATTTTGGAAAATGAAAATCCACAAATTCAAAATTTCAAAACATATTCAAAAACCGGAATATCTACTGGAGAACGAAGAATAGACAGTACTCAAACCGAATTTCAAAGCAATATCTTTAGTTTTTGCTGACTTATGGCTACTTAAGTATGATGGGTCTGGATTTTGTATTCGACATTGTCAAATGTGCGCGCGCCACTTTCCCTCTTGCTACCAAAATGCTACAAAATAGAGGAAACACGAACAAGGCAAAAAATAACTTTTTTTTTTTGTTCGCAAGAAGTTTTTTGCAGTCAACACCCATTTTGCATCGTCAGTTTCAGCGTTTTTTGTTGTGGGAAGGGGGGGGGGCTAATTTCTATTGCCACTCCCGTCGATAGTGGGATGCGGGGGGGGGGGGGGCTACCGCCCCCTCCCCTGGATCCGCCAGTGGCGTACTTTTCATATTCATTTCTGACAAACGCTCGAATGCCAAAGACTTAAACATAAACAATTATCGTGGCTTTGGTTTTGCCATTACCCGATAGATCATGTCATCATGGTCCATGTAAACGCATAGGATCACAATAACCTTAGGTTTTTTTGGCCTGTAACAGGCATGACGGTAGCTCAGATAAACGCAGATCCCGGGACAGAAGTTCAATCACTATTCCACGAATACTATACCCTTTTTGGCGAACAAATCGCCGTTCCTGTGGGCCATAGTTTTCTTTCGGCTGTACATTTGCTGAGCTTTAACCCTCGCCCTTTTCTCACCTTCGCCCTACGGGGGGGGGGGGGGGTCCTAAAAAGACCCCCTGTTAACTTCCAAACCAAGCAACATAGAGACTAGAGTGCGGTAAGAACCAGCACGTTGCCTGTCATGAGACGGGAATCTAACAGAGTGTGATTGAACAAAACAACAGAACCAGCACGTTGCCTGTCATGAGACGGGAATCTAACAGAGTGTGATTAAACAAAACAACAGCAAGATGCGCCGCATGGGTAACAAGTTATTCAAGAAGAAAACGTCAGGGTGGTCGTTTTAGGACCCCCGTAGGCAGGGACTCCGCCACGCCTTCGAAATGGGGGGGGGGCGGGATCGAGCCGAGTGGTCGCCGTCAGCGAAAAGTTGTTGGCCTGGTGGGTGCGTGGGGGGGGGGGGGAGGGGTGGAGTGTTAGCGAAAAGTTCTTGACCGGGGAGAGGGGGTTGAGTGTTAGCGATAAGAAAACATAGGGAGGGGTGGAACGTCAGCGAAAAGTTATTGAGCGGGAGGGTGGAGCGTCAGCGACAAGTTGTTGAGCAGGAGGGTGGAGCGTCAGCGAAAGCTTGTTGAACAGGGGAGAGGTAACATAATAAGTACAGCCAGCGGTGTCGATTTTTCCAAACGATTGAAGGGCCATGCAAAGACGGATCCAAGGGGGTTAATATCAGCACCATGGCTTCTCCAAACGACTGAAATAATAAAAAATGACAAATTAGATGTTTGTAAGAGAAAATATAAGGAATGCGTACAAAGTAGTTTCTTTTAAATCAGTTCCAAAAAATAAACAGTCACATGAGTTTCGCCTTGCGTCGTACGTTGCCTCAAAACAAAGTTGTTGGCCGAGCCTACGACCGAACATTTTTTCATTTGTTTCGTTTTGTTTTCTGTTATAAATAACTTGATGGGATGGATTTCCGAGATCAGAACCCACGCTAATCTAAGCTTGTTGGGCAGGCCCTGACCCCACCATCCGATCGCGCAATTTCAGTCACCGGCAGAATTTAGAGGCGAAAGTTTAACGTCCCCTAACGACTGAGGGCAGTCCGCCCGGCTCGCTTCATCTGACTTTGAACACGGCCGCTGCCACCGGCCATCCGCAGGTCATCTCCGCCAGGAGCAAATAGCGAGCGCCGATGCGTCTCGAACCCACCTTGCCAGGGTGGGTCAAATCTGTAACCGGCCCTCGGTCGGCCCTCTCAGGCCGACCGAGGGCCCTCTCAGGCCGATCAAAGGCCCCCTCAAGTCGACCTCGGTTACCCTCCAGCAGACTTGTGCTTGATTCCGCTTCAGCGGAATCGGGTCCGATTCCATACCAAGCCAACTGGGTCTGATTCCGATTCTGATTCCAATAGATATTTTATAAGAGAAATCGATTACGAATCCGCTTCCAGAGCACCTAAAAAGCTTGATTCTGAATCCGATTCCATTTATTCCAATTGTATTACACTGGCTGCCTCAAAAATGTCCGATCATTCTTACATGTTGTACAAATGACACGAATGGCACGAATGACACGAATCGACATATTCAATATATTACACAGCTATATTATTATTTATTTGTTTCTATGCAAAAGTTATTTTTATATACAAAACTTCAAATCATTTAATGAAGTTTGTTGAAAAACAGGCCTGTGCTGCAAAATCGTGATAGTTCAAAAATGTCAAAGTCTAACGAGACCTCAAAACGATATATAATATCTATACTTACCTATAACCAAGGTGCATGGACATATCTCAAGCTGCTATTTGTAATATGATAGGTACATGGGGAAATCAATGCCTTAAAAGATATAATATTATGGCATGTACAGTACAATAAACATAACATTGTCATAAGTGAATATCACTGTACCTATGTTTCCACATTAAATTATAAATACTGAGCATGTTTTGACTCTCATTAGGTAACAAATCATCGCCTAGCTTTGCTTCAGCTATTCATGCTCATCGGAACAAATTTCCTTCAGGGAAGCTTACATTCATGGCTATAGTGATTTTTTCCGAAAATAAAACGGAATCGCTTGAAATAGTCATTGATTCCGATTCCGATTCTATAATTTTCTTAAAATGATTGATTCCACCTGATTCAGATTCCACCCAGATGCCAACGGAATCTAATCCGGTTCCGATTCCAGTACAAACGGAATCGATTCCGGAATCGGATTCGATTTCACTGGAACCAAGCACAAGTCTGCCCTCCAGGAGGGGTCATAACTCCCTAGACCCCCCCTTGACTACGCTATTGGTTGTGGATTGAAGCTCCAGTCGCAATTTCCCAAACTCTGATGCTAGCCCCTAAACTTCGACCTCAATCTAAAAATAAAAACAACATGCTTTTTCAGGCCAAGCTACGTGCTTCCTCAGATCGACTAGGGTTTTCTCAGTGACGTCCAGAGGGCCCACTCTGGCCACCAGAGGGCCAACTCTGGCATCCAGAGAGACCATTCTGGCCACCCCCTAGAGGGCACAATCTGGTTTCCAGAGGGTCACCATGGTCCCAGAGAGACCACTCTGGCCAGCCTTTTGAGGGCCCACTCTGGCTTCCAGAAGGCTCACTCTGACCTTCAGAGGGACCACTCTGGCCTCCAGAGGGTCCAATCTGACATTCAGAGGGTCATTCTGACTGGCCTCCAGGGTCCAACCCTGGCCTCTAGAGGGCCTACACTCTCTGGCTTACAGAGGGCTCACTCTGACCTCCAAAGAGCCCACTCTGGTCTCAGAGTGCCTACTCACTCTGGCATCCAGAGGGCCCACTCTGGCCTCTATAGGTCCCACTCTGGCCTCCATAGGGCCATCCTGGCCTCCATAGGGCCCACCCTGGCCTCCATAGAGCCCACTCAAGCATTCAATAGCCCACTCTGCTCTTTGCCAGCCTCCAGAGGGCCCATTCTGGCCTCCATCCAGAGGGCCCACTCTGATCTCCAGATGGCCTACTGTGACTTCCGGAGGGCCCACCCTGTCCTCCAGAGGGCCCACCTCGTCTACTCTGGCCTACTTTGGGGCTTGGGCCCACTGTGGCCTCCTGATGGCACACTCTGACCCCCAGAGCTGTAAAAAAATACCCGTTTCAGCGGTATTTTTTTATGCGATTCATTTCCGACTAAAAAACAATTTCTTCAGGTGAAAATAAACACATTTAGTCGGTACACTCCTTACCGACTACATGCCGGTAATTCATAATTTATTTATCATTTTAATCTGTAAAGATCCGACCCGTACCGTATCCCTTTAAATGGAAAACAATGCCCACAAACCTTAAGTGGTAACGTCTATCTATCGTCTATATCGTCTTATAACGTCTATCGCAGTTAATCTCACATCTCACAAACTACGCTTTGACGCGAATAATGGCTATGTCAGAACTAATTTAATTAATAAACTAAAAAACATGACCTTTCCCTCGAAAATGTGAAAATCCAATGTTATCAAAATGTTATTATTACGTTGTAGTATTTCAGCCACAGGCCTTTATCAAACAGTAAAACATGTTTACTGTTGTTTTACTGTTTGATAAAGGCCTGTGGCCGAAATATTACAACATAATAATAACATTTTGATTCTTGAGCCCCCTGGCTCAAGAATGGGGGGACACGTCCCCCCGTCCCCAACGTGGCGGAGCCCCTGCTCGTAAGGCGAGGGTTAAAGAGGAACATGAGAGAGGTTTGAACACACCATAGTGTGTTCGAAGGAATACCATAAGAGACCACTACAACCCCTTAGAAACCATAGGATGCCATTATAGACCATTATAAACCATCAACCACCATCAGGAATATCATTAGAGACCCTTACAGACCATAACAGACTATTATAAACCATAAGAAACCATTAGAGACCATAATAAACCATTAACAACCATAAAAACCCTTTAGAAATACCATTAGGGACCATAAGAAACAATTACAGGGACCATAACAAACCATTAGGGACCATAATGTACCATTAGGGACCATAATAAACAATTAGAGATAATAATAACCATTAGGGACCATAATAAACCATTAAGGACCATACTAAACCATTAGGGACCATAATAAACCATTACGGACCATCATAAACCATTAGGAATACCACTAGATGCCATTACAAACCATTAGAGACCATAATATACTATTCGATACTATTAGAGACCATTATGATTTCCTAATGGTTTCTAATTATTTTGTTTTCTAGGGTATGCAATTTGTGTGCTCAGCAGCAGGCGGGTGTAGGTTTTCTCCAACAACTTCTATTCAAACATATGTTTCACACTGGTGCACACCGCACACTTGTCCTGGCTGCCTCTAACTTGCCAACTTTTTTTGGTCAGAAGAACTTGTTTTTAGATCGGCGTTGTCCGCAGTTTGGCGTTCTATTTGTTCCCGTTGGCTGGGTGCTAAGAACAACGCAGAGTTTTCTATCTGAGGCAGGCTAGAGGACTAAGAAGCACGCTTGTGGAAGCAAATGATGTGCAGGATAGCTTTTAGATAAAGGTGCCAGCTGAACGTTAGTTGTCAATTAAAGGGGCAAAAATGTCCCTTGAGAAATTGGGAAACAAATGGAGAGAAAGTTCTACCATCTAAGTTAGCAGATTTCTTTATTTTGTTTAACTATGTATACGAGTCGGTAGCCTAAGCTCATATGAACTAGAGAAGATTAAAACATATTAAAAAGAAAACCTACCTGTATATTCGCCCGTGCGGCTTATTCAGAGCAAACATTCAACAGCAAACATTCAGAGCAAACAACAAACATTATTCAGCGCATAGACTACGAGCTCGCTCGTCATTAATGAGGGCAAGCTCCTAGGAAGAGCGCAGGCGATACAGCTAATTCTTCCTTCCATAAAAACAATTCGATTTCATACGCGCATAGACTACGGGCTCGTACGCATATTTAGATCAATAATGTGCCCACTGGCGGATCCAGGGGGGGGGGGAATCAGGGACAAATGCCCCCACCCCACAGGAATCTCGGGGGGGGGGGGGGGGGGGCATTCAATACAAGTATGCCTCCCCCCCCCCGCGTTCCCTGCACTGAACGTGAAAAACAATTATCTTAGGAAAAAAACTGTGAAAGTTAAAGGAAATAGTTCACCTTCAACATGGGTTTTGAACTGAAATAGCAGTTTTGTAGCCCGTGCTGAGAAATCCGTATCTGGAACTTTTCTTGGCTGAAAAGACTCTCCAGCCGAAGATATTTGACTTTTTGGCGAAGGAATACGGCGCATATATGATGTACCGTACCGTCTGGAAGTGCCAGCACTGCCATGGAGCATGCGCAGACCAATAACGCACACCATAAAATCAATCATTTACAACCTTCTGTCCTGAATTGGCGGGATGTAGGACCATTTTTAAAAAGGAAAAAAGAAACTGTATTAAAAAATATAATAAAATCGTGTTCCCAAAAAAATTCCGAAGGTGAACAATTTTGCAATTTTAACAATTTTGCATCCTTTAACAATTTTGCGGGGAATGTTCACAATTTATCGTAAAACTTGCCTTTGCAGCAGTCAAAATTCAACTATCCACAGTACAAAACTAGGAAATTTCGCACCGCTTCGCGGCATGACACAAATTTCGCAATTGCTTATGCAAATTTTTAAAATGGGGAAATGAATTTAATTTAGTGTCTGGCAGAGGGTCTCCTTGCACTGGCGGATCGGGGCATCAGGGAAAATGTCCCCCACAAGAATCTGGGGGGGGGGGGCATTCAATATAAGTATGCCCCCTGCGTGTTCCCTGCACTGAACGTGAAAAACACTGATCTTAGAAGAAAACTTCATGAAAACGGACGTATTTTTTCTTCTCACGAGTTATTGAATTTGACGTTTTTTATGTATCCCTTTCATTCAATGATATACAAAGTGTGTGCGTGTGTGCGTGTGTGCGTGTGTGCGTGTGTGCGTGTGTGCGTATGTGCATGTGTGCGTGTGTGCGTGTGTGCGTGTGTGCGTGTGTGCTGTGTGCGTGCGTGCGTGCGTGCGTGCGTGCGTGCGTGCGTGCGTGCGTGCGTGCGTGCGTGCGTGCGTGCGTGCGTGCGTGCGTGCGTGCGTGCGTGCGTGCGTGCGTGCGTGCGTGCGTGCGTGCGTGCGTGCGTGCGTGCGTGCGTGCGTGCGTGCGTGCGTGCGTGCGTGTGTGCGTGTGTACGTGTGTGCGTGTGAGCGTGTGTGCGTGTGTGCGTGTGTGCGTGTGTGCGTGTGTGCGTGTGTGCGTGTGTGCGTGTGTGCGTGTGTGCGTGTGTGCGCGTGTGCGCGTGTGCGCGTGTGCGCGTGTGCGCGTGTGCGCGTGTGCGCGTGTGCGCGTGTGCGCGTGTGCGCGTGTGCGCGTGTGCGCGTGTGCGTGTGCGTGTGCGTGTGCGTGTGCGTGTGCGTGTGCGTGTGCGTGTGCGTGTGCGTGTGCGTGTGCGTCTGCGTGTGCGTGTGCGTGTGCGTATGCGTATGCGTGTGCGTGTGCGTGTGCGTGTGCGTGTGCGTGTGCGTGTGCGTGTGCGTGTGCGTGTGCGTGTGCGTGTGCGTGTGCGTGTGCGTGTGCGTGTGCGTGTGTGCGTGTGTGCGTGTGTGTGCGCGCGCGCGTGTGTGTGTGTGTGTGTGTGTGTGTGTGTGTGTGTGTGTGTGTGTGTGTGTGTGTGTGTGTGTGTGTGTGTGTGTGTGTGTGTGTGTGTGTGTGTGTGTGTGTGTGTGTGTGTGTGTGTGTGTGTGTGTGTGTGTGTGTGTGTGTGTGTGTGTGTGTGTGTGTGTGTGTGTGTGTGTGTGTGTGTGTGTGTGTGTGTGTGTGTGTGTGTGTGTGTGTGTGTGTGTGTGTGTGTGTGTGTGTGTGTGTGTGTGTGTGTGTGTGTGTGTGTGTGTGTGTGTGTATGTGTATGGATGTAAGCTTTTTATGTTTTGCCTGTATGCATGCTGCTTACCAGTGTCTTTTTAACATGTCTCACCTTTTAACGTTATTGACACAACACTCGATATAGCCATTTTATGTTGGAGTGTTTTAAATGTCAATACATACATACATAGATATAACATTGTGGAATTGTGTCTGTCGTCTCCCGCACATAACACAATGACGAGTGCGAGGCATTGCGATAGCTCAATATTTATTCCAAAAACAATAAACATTCTGGAATTGTGTCTTATCCCGCACATAACACAATGACGAGTGCGAGGCATTGCGATAGCTCAATATTTATTTATAAAAAAAAAAACATTGTGGAACTGTGTCTTCTCCCGCACATAACACAATGACGGGTGCGAGGCATTGCGATAGCTCAATATATATATTTTTTAATCCATAACTTCGACTTCGAACAACGCGAAAAACTTCAACTTGGACCGCAACCTATGGCGTTGGCTGTTGTTTACATCGTACTCGGTAATCCAGCCAAGGTTCGATAAATACAGGTCGTCTGACTTCCAGGACCAACCCCACCAACACCCGGCAACAGCTGACGGCCGATTTCGATGACTTGGAAGGTCAGCTGCAGCATATGCTGGCAACAGATCCCGACACAACGCTGGTGATCGCTGGCGATTCAAATGCATGTCTACTGAGGAAGCCGTCCCCAGCTGCGACTGGCACTCCCGGTGACATTCTCCGGCAGTTGGTGACAACGTACCGACTGCACATCTGCAACACCACGGCTCCCACCTACCGGCCGGCCGCCACGCTTCTGGTCGTGCTCATCACGAGCCGGCGCGATCAGGTGGTCAGGGGCGGCGTCACGCGGACCACTACGGCGGACCGCAGGACTACGGCAGGGCCGCATGACTTATCGCGTGTGGTGTTGCGGTACAGAGTGGTCGGAACACGAGACACCGAGCCGTCATCCAGTCGCGCTGTCTCGGCCGGCTCGACACCGAGAGTTTCAACGAGACCCTATCGAATGCCGATTGGGGCCCTGTGTTCACCGAGACTGACCCAACAACGAAATGGAATGCCTTCCTGCGTGTCTTCACACTCCTGCTAGACGAGGCGGCCCGATCCGGCGAGTGCAGCTGCCCGCCCCCGGCGCCCCGCCGCTGTCCGGCGAGACACGGGACGTGCTGGCTGGCCGGCGGGACACGGGACCTGCTGGCTGGCCGGCGAGACAAGGGACCTGCTGGCTGACCGGCGAGCCGCCCTGGCGGCCGGGACCGCTACCGGGAGCTGAACCGCCAGTGTCGGGGGGCCGTGGTACGTCGGCACTGCCGAGACAACCTGCAGAGTAAACTCGCCGAGGCTGGGCCGAGCCGTACCTGGCAGACACTGCGGCCAATCATCGGGACCGAGAAGGCTGCAGCTGCCACGCCGAGTGTCACTGCTGACGCAATCAACGCGTACTTTGTCAATGTGGGGCCAAGCACGGCCGCTAGTGTTCCCCCGCCGTAAAGTCGTGTGCCTTTTACCGAATGGTACAGAATACCGAATGGTATTTCAATAGCAGTCGAATCATCGTTGTTATTCCATCCATTCCAACCATATTTGTCATGAATCACTCGCCTCACAGCGACAGACTTTGCTGGTGCTTAGGATTGTTTAACTAGATCTGTTTTTCAATCTGCTTACAGGAGATGTCTTGAATCTTGTTCGATCACATACTTGGATGTCTGTGGAGCCCTTATTGTTCCTTACATGTTGATGTTACTGCGCAGTATCGTTTTGCAGTGGTCTAGCGTGTGTTCTGAACTCTACGCCGACTGTTGGGCGACAGCTACATGTTTCATTCTTGTTTGAATGTGCAGAATACCAATAGAGGCTGCCATCTCTGACGCACAATTTTTTTGTCCGACGGACGTTCCGAAAAGTGTTCGTTTCGGGTGATAGTCACGCAGGTACTGTCGTTAAGCTGCCATACCAGGATATATTCAGCATTCAAACGAAATGGATCTTTTTAGTCATGTATTGCTGACAAACATCACGGCACTCGCCACGAAGTTGAAACATTAACTAACAACTTCGACGCCACCTCTAACTCGGCTTCTATGGGACGTAGACAAAAACCAAAGACACTGTTCGAAAGCCCGTCAGAATGCATTTTGAAACTATTTCAGGCAATTTTTTTCTCAGGTCAATATTGAGGTCACCAGAGGTCATCAAGGGTAGATTTTAAAGTTTTAGGACTTCGCTCCAGAAATTCCCAGATAGCACAGGAATTGTGATAGCTAGAAACAAACGGAAAAAAGCAATGGAAAGCTATTGAAAAATACAATATGCAAAGTGTCATCAGATTTGAGCTCGGGGGAATATTTTGATTTCCAGACTTTAGGCTCCAGAGCTCATCAAATGTCAAACAGGCTATTTTTTTTAGCAAAACAGTTTTCACAAATATCTTTTTACCTAACGAAGATAGGGAAATAATTTTGACGCCATCGTGTATGTCTTGTCAAGGCGCTTCGTATCATATGCATGATGACCAGGTTAGGTTAACCTAAAAAATTGACCTCAGGTCAAGGTCAAGTGGTAACCCAATTAGGTCGTGTTTAACATTGGGAGACGTGCCTTGACGAGACAAACACATTGGTGCCAGCTGCACTTATCTATCTTTATTTTGTCGAGAGTTATTGGCAAAAAAGTGTTGGTGACCTCGGGTGACCTCATCTGACCCTCTAGGGGTCATTTAACAAAAATTTAACCTGGAACTTCAAGAATTGCTTATGATGACATGATCCAGAAGGAATTGGGCTGATATAATTCGTATCCTCAGAAAAGGAAGCATTTGATTATTTCCCATTGATTTATCCCACGTGAGGGAGGTCACGAAATTGACCCGACCTTAGGTCACCGATATTAAAAATCCGAGATAAACGTATTGTAGGTACTATTGCTCTTATGAAATCCTGTAAGTACGAAATCGAGCGGCCAAAAACTGTGGCTGTGGTGCGACCGGAAACATTTTTGGAGGTGGGGTCACGTGACCTGGTCTGGTGACCTGACCTGAGATGACCCGAGGTATTTTTTTAAACATAATGTGCGCAATTGATGCCGGAACAGCTGTGCCAAAAACGGCGGCGCTGCGCGCCGCCGTTCTTTCGCTATCCTCGAAAAACCCAAAAATAAAAGCATCAACGGAACACGGCAACACCTACCGACGACAGAATTGTTCAAAAAATTGAACATCTCGGCAACCAGTTGCCGACTCTCGTCAACCTCTCCCTCATTGGTCGAATCCGTTGCGACGTCACGCCCCGCGGTTGCCAAGTGCTGCCCACGATCGCCGAGATCTGGGCCTATTGCCGAGTGTTGCCGAGTGTTGCCGGGTGCTGCCAGGTGCTGCCGGGTGCTGCCGGGCAACAGAATCTGTTGCCGAAGCCTGCTGCCGAGCAACCGGTTGCCGAGAGTTGCCGACAAAAGTTGCTCGTCTAAACTGGGCTTAAGAGAGACGGCGGTGCGATCCTGTCAGCGACATTGCCGAACACTACTGGAGTGTATCAGGGAGGTAGCCTCAGCTGTCTTATGTTCTCCATCTTCGCCAACGAAATGGATTTGTATACCGGCAACTCTCCCGTTATTCAATATGCCGATGATACGCAACTTTTAGTTTGTGGTAGAAAAGAACAGCTTCATGAAATGATCCATCAGAGGCCAATTTCACAAAGAAGTTAGTAATTACACATGTTTGCGATTACAAACGCAAGAAAATATTGCAAACCTCACAAAAAGACATTTCACAAACATTCACCCACCTCTGAATTACCGATTATAACGAAAATTGTAAACACAAATGTTAGTACAGCAGAAACATTGAAATCAAGAACGTTTGTATTAAACTTGATGCTAATGACAAATAATTTGATTGTTAACACAATGATGTAACACATATTTACATTGTGGTTTATTTTGTATTCAAAATAAAATTAGTTATATGGAGAATGATCTTTAAATTAACATTTCATCGGAAAGCAAACTCTGATCGTAAAAATACATCTTGGTAAGCAATTAGAGTAAACCGAATTTGGCCATTCACTGGGTGGCGGAGCATAACAACAGAACTACCCTATTTTTTTTTTTGAATTTCTCGACCATTTTTTCACCTAACCTAGCCGATTTCCTACGTCGTAAAGGGTACAGGTTCACTGCACATTGCACAAGACATCGTTGACCGCCGCAATTCTATCACCATGCGTTTTCTCCGCGCGGAGGCGCCCCTCATATCATAGCGCAATCGGTAAGGTGCACTGCGACTGGACTTCAAAGCTGGAGATCCCTGTTCGAATCTCTCGGGAAATAACTTTTTAGGCAGCTATACCTATGTATAACTAAACCATTACCATAACAACCTCGGCAACGTAACAACCTCACCAAGAAAATAACCTCAACAGTGAAACAACGTCAACTATCAATGCAGTTTCTGAAATTCAGAACCCCTGACCCACTGGAATTACAAGTTTGTAATTGCAAACATTTCCGCACTTCCGTCAACCTTTGAGAAATAGAACATGTGCAATTGGAAAAAAATACAAACAATATCTTTGTAAACTAGTTTGTAAATAGTAAATTGAGATTTACTGCCCTGGGGTTTTGTGAAATCCAAACTACAAACATGTGAAAAAATATTTGTAATAACAAAGAAATTCTTTGTAATTACAAACTGTTTTGCTTTGTGAAATTGGCCTCAGGTAGAAACAACCCTTGCAATGCTTGTAGTTTGGTCTTGTAAGAATCAGATGAAAACCAACGCATCAAAAACTCAACTGCTTGTACTCGGAACAAAAGCTATGCTGCGCACTGTTCCTCAGATTTCGATCAAAGTAGGAAACTCAACTGTGACTGAATCCAGAATAGTCAAAGACTTAGGTCTTGTCATTGACAGGCACCTGTGTTTTGAACCTCACATTTCCCAAGATATCTGCCTGGCTGCATGCCAACAGATTGTCTTTGTCAATACCCACAACTTTGTATTAACTTTACTCAACACAGGAGACTGAAGTAAATATGAATATTCCAGTAGGAGGCGCTCACTTAAAGCGAGCTAAGACGGTCAAGTATCTCGGTGTATTAGTCGATGACAACCGGAAATTTAAAACACACATAAACAAAGTGTCAGGTATATGCAGCAGAAACCTTGGTGTTTTATATAGAGCCAGATTTTTACTAAACAGAGAGCTAATAATGATCCTTTACAATGCATTGATCTTACCCTATATATAACGTACTGTTCAGTCATATGGGGCTCAACTACCACTCATCTCTTAAACCTATCATCACAGTTCAAAAACGTGCTATACGTCTAATAATGGGGGTTGATCCCAGAACTTCAACTTCTCGTCTTTTCCGTGAGCTCCGAATGCTGAAATTCGTTGAATTGGTTAAATACCATATGCTATTAGTTGTACATGATTTCATCACTGGTCGAGTCCCAAGCCCAATTGCAGACAAACTAACCATAGCTCATGTGAATAGACCAACACGACACATACGCCACTTCCAAGAGCATACCACGACTAACGCTGGAAGCGTCACACCAAACTATCGACTCACACATTATCGACAATATTCACTTTATTGTGCTGACCCGTTCCTGTGGAATGATGTCATAGTCATGTTCGTTCCGAATCTGAATGACATCCCCAGATCAAAAGCTTTGTTTAAAAAATGTGTCAAGATTATTTTCCTTGATTCATATTAAGGTACTGTCTGTCTAGATGTACCTTAATATGTATGATGTACCTTAGTATGTACATTCGTTAATTAAGCAGCTTTTATTGATGTCATTGTGACATTTTATCATTGTGTTTTCAACAGTATATCTAACTTCTTGCCTCATTATATAATACAAGTTAATGTTTGTCACGGTATTCACTTTAGCTGTTTGTAATATTCCGTAAGTGTGTAATATTTTTTTATTTATGTAACTACTGGGCCAATGACCCAGCAGTTACATTTTGTTTAACTTGCAACAATTAATTCGGTGCTGCGAGGTGTGGCCACAAGAAACATAGTGACCTTTGCCACCCACCAATGAAACCCAGTAAAATAATACGTAATATAGCGCTACTCCGGCCAGGTACATTACAGATAAAAGTACTTTGAAATAATTTGGCCATTCAAATCATTGCCTACCTGAACCCCGTATTTCATCTATTTTATACTATGTATAATATATGTATAGTATGTATAATCTGCAATTATGTAATATGTAATTGTATGTATATGTATAATACCTATATATAATAAATATGTACCATATTGTCTATATTGCGGGGTATGATACTGTATAATATGGGGTATAATACTCTATATTAGATCTCATATTTCGTGTATATTAGCATATCTGTTTCGACTTTGAATACCATCATTGCTCATTTATGTTTTACTGGGTCTTGTCATTTAATGTTCCTGATGTTGATTGATGTTCCGTTATATTGAATACACAACCGGTGGAATCCGGCAAACAACAACAACAACAACCAGTTGAACGCCAAATGTACAGGTACACTAATCGCCCTGATGCATGCTCGACATCTTGTACCACGCTGCGCTCTGAGACAGATTGTGGAAGGTCTGGTGATGCCATCCATTAGGTACTGCCTGTCGATCTACGGAACATGTGGTGTCACGCAGATCAGCACCGTATCCAAAAACTTGTAAATTTGTGTACCCGTGTCATCACCGGGAAACAAAAATACGACAGGATATCGTGTGAAGCTGAGCGACTGGGTATCTGGTCAGTCCGCAGCCTATTTGAGTACCACCAACTGACTTAAACGAAATCGATACTGCGTTTTGGCGAACCAGAGATCCTACGACAGATGTTTGAACGCGTAGAGCACTGCCAGAGAACTCGGCAGATCGGGCAACTACGTTTGCCAAGAGTTAGAAGTGAGACAGGGAATCGCCGGCTTGTCTATGGAGGTGCCAAACTGTACAACAATCTTCCTACAGCTATGCTGGACACCATGCGGACGGATGTCACGCTTCAAAGCCGATCTGGCTGCACGCTGATATGCTCGGATGCAACCGAGAATGATCGAATCGTATGCCCTGAATGATTATGTTCGCGCGTGTATGTTTTGCGTGTACCGCTCTCCTATTCCATATTATGTGACATTGGCAACTGAAAGGCCTCGCATCCGCGAGGACGGAAGGACGGAGGACGGAATACATGAATCTGAATCTGAATCAACAATCTTGAAGTGGCTGTCAGCCAATCAGCGGAGGCACTACAATAGACCCCATTTGGCAAATTCTAAATTCAATTGCTTAAACACGGATAACTTTTGGGAAAAATGACCTTAACCCGCGAGTTACTGGGGTATATTTCATAACGCGACTTACTGGAGAGGGGGGGGGGGCTATTTTTGCCCCCCCCCCACTCTGATCTCCGGAACTACCAGACCGAATGTAAAAATGCAAACGGCATTCGATATCCCTGGGAAATTCATCGAGGGAAACATAATATTGTTGACCTCGGTGTCACCGATGACGTCACAGGTCAGGTCAAGTACAAAATGTTTGACCGTGTCAAAAGGTCTCGATGGATGGAATTGTCGCGCAAAATTGCGATATTAAACGCATAAGCTGTCGATAAATCGGTATGATTCGTGTGTCTGACACTTATAAGTACCTTTCTAAGCTGTTTATGACCTTGGGTCAGGTCAAGGTCATCCGAGGTCACGAGGTCAAACTGCAGATTACGGTCATTATGCGTTGTAACACATGTTTATGGGTTTGTTTTTCGTCTAGAACGCGAAAAATGACCTTAGAACATTGTTTGTTCCATATAAATAGAAGTAAAAAGCAAAAATGGAAATGTGTTTTTTTATGCATAGTAATGCTGTGAGAAGTGGTCGATTTTTGTCATTTAAAGGTCATAACTCGGTCATTTTTAAAGATATCGACTTTAAATTTGGTACACATTCACCGAATACGTCTCGATCATATATATTCCGGTTTTTGGATAATTCTGATTTTTTCTTGAAACTTTTGTAAAAACAAAACAAAATGTATTTGGATTTCTAAAAAAAAATCATACAAAAACCTCAAAAATCCGAGATAGCAGTTTGATAGCTCGTTCTATTGTCATTAATTTTATTTAAAACAATTTAGTTTATCTCAAATATTGTACCTTTGAAA
>JAXIVJ010005200.1:0-17500 GCA_036785665.1 Chirona hameri | reverse complement strand
AAGAGTGAGAGACAGAGGAGTGAGAGACAGAGGAGTGAGAGACAGAGGAGTGAGAGACAGAGGAGTGAGAGACATAGGAGTGAGAGACAGAGGAGTGAGAGACAAAGGAGTGAGAGACAGAGGAGTGAGAGACAAAGGAGTGAGAGACAGAGGAGTGAGAAACAAAGGAGTGAGAGACAGAAGAGTGAGAGACAGAGGAGTGAGAGACAGAGGAGTGAAAGACAGAGGAGTGAGAGACAGAGGAGTGAGAGACAGAAGAGTGAGAGACAGAGGAGTGAGAGACAGAGGAGTGAGAGACAGAGGAGTGAGAAACAGAGGAGTGAGAGACAGAGGAGTGAGAGACAGAGGAGTGAGAGACAGAGGAGTGAGAGACAGAGGAGTGAGAGACAGAGGAGTGAGAGACATAGGAGTGAGAGACAGAGGAGTGAGAGACAGAGGAGTGAGAGACAGAGGAGTGATAGACAGAGGAGTGAGAGACAGAGGAGTGGGAGACAGAGGAGTGAGAGACAGAGGAGTGAGAGACAGAGGAGTGAGAGACAGAGGAGTGAGAGACAGAAGAGTGAGAGACAGAGGAGTGAGAGACATAGGAGTGAGAAACAGAGGAGTGAGAGACAGAGGAGTGAGAGACAGAGGAGTGAGAGACAGAGGAGTGAGAGACAGAGGAGTGAGAGACAGAGGAGTGAGAGACAGAGGAGTGAGAGACAGAGGAGTGAGAGACAGAGGAGTGGGAGACAGAGGAGTGAGAGACAGAGGAGTGAGAGACAGAGGAGTGAGAGACAGAAGAGTGAGAGACAGAGGAGTGAGAGACAGAGGAGTGAGAGACAGAGGAGAGAGAGACAGAGGAGTGAGAGACAGAAGAGTGAGAGACAGAGGAGTGAGAGACAGAGGAGTGAGAGACAGAGGAGTGAGAAACAGAGGAGTGAGAGACAGAGGAGTGAGAGACAGAGGAGTGGGAGACAGAGGAGTGAGAAACAAAGGAGTGATAGACAGAGGAGTGAGAGACAGAGGAGTGAGAGAGAGAATAGTGAGAGACAGAGGAGTGAGAGACAGAGGAGTGAGAGACAGAGGAGTGAGAAACAGAGGAGTGAGAGACAGAGGAGTGAGAGACAGAGGAGTGAGAGACAGAGGAGTGAGAGACAGAGGAGTGAGAGACAGAGGAGTGAGAGACAGAGGAGTGAGAGGCAGAGGAGTGAGAGACAGAGGAGTGGGAGACAGAGGAGTGAGAGACAGAGGAGTGAGAGACAGAGGAGTGAGAGAAGTGAGAGACAGACTAAATTGCGTACGGAGGAGAATTGTCATACAATGAGTATGTGGTGAGATGATACGTGAACTCTTCAAAATAGTGCAGGCATACCATCCTACATACGGCACATTATAATTTAGTTACTCATAACATTTCAAAAATGCATCGATCTCTTTATATCATTTCGAAACATAAATTTCAAAAGTATGTAGCGAAATGTTTATTTTTATTTATTTATTTATTTCACGTCATCAGGTATTTCTACACAATAGGGCTATTTGAATACCTTCGTCATACATTGGTGTAGCACAACATTTACGTCACAAACAAGTATCAAGAAGCTGCGTCATTAGATCAAGAAGCTTCAGTCAATATTTATCTAACATGCCTTTTAAAAGTATACACACTAAGACGATGTAGATGATTGCAAATGGCATAGCGATTGTACAGTTTGGATCCACGGTATATGAAGGTGCACTTTCCATGGTTGTTGCGGGAACGAACAAGCGATAGGTGAGATGATTGTCGCGTTTGTCGTAAGCCTGATTGATGGTTAAATGACAGGCTTTGGCGCAGTCCGACCTGTTAAAATATTGTGCATCATACATAAATCAAAATATTCTAAAAGTTTCGGAACAGTGAGCCAGCCTAACTCCTTTAGGACATCTGAAACATGATCGTATTTCCGGCGACCAGAGAGGACTCGTGCAGCAAAGTTGAGCACCTTTTGAAGTTCCTGAATAACACTTTTGCTAGCACTATACCATATACTTGAGTACAATATCCAATGTGAGAGATCACAAGAGAATCCACTATACGGGGCAGGACAGATGCTGGCAGAACGTGTTTGGCATGGAGGATTCCGATAAGAATACCAAAACATCGGTGTAGGACATGTTTCACGTGCCGTTGCCACGACAGAGTTGAGTCCATACTCATACCTACATTTGTAACACTTTCCAAACACAACAGGTCCTCACCCATAAATCTCACCTTCGGCATAATTCCTATCCGAGCAATCTGACGCCTGTCACCACATACGATCAGTTCTGTTTTAGCTGCATTAACCATCATCCCGTTTTGCAAAAAACAGTTGCTCAAAATTCCTAGAACGTGCTCTATAGCACTCTCCATGTCTCGTATTTGGTGACGTGGTCCCGTAATAGCTAATTGTGTGTCATCTGCATATCGAATGCGAGTGACGAGGAAGCCACTAATAGAAGACGGGATGTAAGATGCAATGACAAATGACATGGGTCATCTTTCCGGTTAATACCGGTCATCTCGTTCATGTGCGAACAATTGGAGTCCGATTCACATGTAAAGAACTTAGGTGTTATTATGGATCAGAACCTATCATGGAGTTTACACTTAAAACATCTCGCAGCGCTGTTTTGGGATTCTAGTTGGTTTAGCCCATGCCAAAAATGTACTGCCTTATGATGTCATGCCTCGACTTATTGACTCGCTTGTCACGTCACACGTACGTTACTGCATTCAAGTATACGGGAACTGTAACGTTGAAATGTTACGTGTCATGCAAAAGATCTTTAACTTCTCTGCGAAGCTTATCTCGAATAGGCGCAAATACGACCACATTTCAGATGTTCTGAGTTCTCTCCAATGGCTAAATTCGCGTCAATTTGTAGCCTATTTCGATTTGTGTATGTTACACAAGATCATCACATCTGAGCATCCTCCATCTTTGTCATCTCGATATCGATTCGATCACCAAATGCTCGATCGTGTTACACGTCAATCGGACCATTTGCATCTTGAGTGGCCGAAAAACAGCCATGGTAAAAACACATATGTTTATCGTTCTAGTCACTTGTACAACAGTTATTATGATCAGATAGGTAGTCTGGATGCGAGCAGTGTGCAGTCTTTTAAGAAACTGGCCAGAGAGATAGTTGCATCGATTTAACCATTTTATTTACATTCTTGTCATGTTTCAACTACTCTGTATCCACTTGTGTTTTGCACGTGCATGCTCTTGTTTACATATCGTGAATGGGTGCCTCATGTGTATGACAATGGCCGTAGAATAACCCTCAAGTGTGGAATGGTCAGCTGAAGTGCAAATACATACATACACTTCCTGCTGCAGCAACAAACAGTCTTTTCCCCTTTTCCAGGTGTTTGCAACATATGCTTGTCCGTCATAACTTTCATAACGAAAGCGGTTCTGGTCCAGGTAGGCTGTTCACATCTTGGTCTGATGTCTCCGTTGTACTTTCCTGGTCTATACCGCCCTACAATTCAGCATCAGTGACTGTGCGCATGCTGTGCCTACAGTGTACACGCAGGTGTCTTCTCCACGCAGACAGCCGGTATGTACCTTCCGGTACCGGTGGTATGTACCTTCCGGTACTGGTGGTATGTACCTTCCGGTACCGGTGGTATGTACCTTCCGGTACTGGTGGTATGTACCTTCCGGTACCGGTGGTATGTACCTTCCGGTACCGGTGGTATGTACCTTCCTGTACCGGTGGTATGCACCTTCCGGCATCCTGCTGATGAGATTACCCGCGATAGCGTGGCCCCACGCACTTCATCAACAATGACTGGGGGCGCTCTGTGACCACAAGCGCCACAGTACTGCCCTCTGCCAGCTCCATCACAGTACTGCCCCCTCTGCCAGCTCCATCACAGTACTGCCCCCTCTGCCAGCTCCATCACAGTACTGCCCTCTGCCAGCTCCATCACAGTACTGCCCCCTCTGCCAGCTCCATCACAGTACTGCCCTCTGCCAGCTCCATCACAGTACTGCCCTCTCTGCCAGCTCCATCACAGTACTGCCCTCTGCCAGCTCCATCACAGTACTGCCCCCTCTGCCAGCTCCATCACAGTACTGTCCCCTCTGCCAGCTCCATCACAGTACTGCCCTCTGCCAGCTCCATCACAGTACTTCCCCCTCTGCCAGCTCCATCACAGTACTGCCCCCTCTGTCAGCTCCATCACAGTACTGCCCTCTGCCAGCTCCATCACAGTACTGCCCCCTCTGCCAGCTCCATCACAGTACTGCCCCCTCTGCCAGCTCCATCACAGTACTGCCCCCTCTGCCAGCTCCATCACAGTACTGCCCTCTGCCAGCTCCATAAGAACCCTGCATGGTCTCGGGAGTGGTGCTCAACATCGACGGCGGTCCAGTGCTATTAGGAATGTTACGACTGCTGCCGTCATTCATAGTCGGGGTCACACACGCCGAACCACGCGGGGGACCGAATGACGACGCCAGTAGCCAGTCTCACACGGAACACATGGATTCCGAGCCCAACGATCTACCAACTGAACCACACAGACCCCTAATCCTCGACGGCTATCGGAGAGGCCCTCTCGTCCCGTCCTGCCCCGGCTCGGAGAGACCCTCTCGTCTCGTGTCCCGCCGCCTGCCCCGGCTCGGAGAGACCCTCTCGTCTCGTGTCCCGCCGCCTGCCCCGGCTCGGAGAGACCCTCTCGTCCCGTCCTGCCCCGGCTCGGAGAGGCCCTCTCGTCCCGTGTCCCGCCGCCTGCCCCGGCTCGGAGAGACCCTCTCGTCCCGTCCTGCCCCGGCTCGGAGAGGCCCTCTCGTCCCGTGTCCCGCCGCCTGCCCCGGCTCGGAGAGACCCTCTCGTCCCGTGTCCCGCCGCCTGCCCCGGCTCGGAGAGACCCTCTCGTCCCGTGTCCCGCCGCCTGCCCCGGCTCGGAGAGGCCCTCTCGTCCCGTCCTGCCCCGGCTCGGAGAGACCCTCTCGTCCCGTGTCCCGCCGCCTGCCCCGGCTCGGAGAGGCCCTCTCGTCCCGTCCTGCCCCGGCTCGGAGAGGCCCTCTCGTCCCGTGTCCCGCCGCCTGCCCCGGCTCGGAGAGACCCTCTCGTCCCGTCCTGCCCCGGCTCGGAGAGGCCCTCTCGTCCCGTGTCCCGCCGCCTGCCCCGGCTCGGAGAGGCCCTCTCGTCCCGTGTCCCGCCGCCTGTCCCGGCTCGGAGAGACCCTCTCGTCCCGTCCTGCCCCGGCTCGGAGAGGCCCTCTCGTCCCGTGTCCCGCCGCCCGCCCCGGATGCGCTGCTCATCTATGACGCACTACTTCGTGTCAGCAACTGCCGGGCACTCTGCACTCACATACGTTTGCTCAAATACGCCTAAAAACGGTCCCGTTTGATGTAATGCGAGATCCGCTATGCAGGTTTGACTCCCCGGCTAGTTTGGAGTTACGAGATGGTGGTGTTCGGTGCATTGGTGTTGGCTGAAAACGGACCGCTCTTTTTGCAACCGGGCTCACTACTGCGAAGCTTCCAGCATCGGACAGATCGCTTACTATTTTCTCGATTTTCAGCCTATTAGATGCAGAGAGAAATTGATAATTTAAGCATCACAATATTCACTTATAATGCAATGCAATCACTATTTGTGCTGAAACCCAATAGCTAATTCGGAAACATTTCTGTTCCCTTCTCTACCCATTATTATCAACATATTTTTTTAGCATAGATAAAAGAAGTTGGAATTCATTCATAGAATACCAAATTCCAATCTGGAGATGTTCATGGATCACGACTGATTCGGTGCATAGTCAATGTTTATAAACCCAGAGCTTGTCATGACGTTGTCTTGATGTCACGCGGTACATGCGCCCATAGAGCACGGCTGTGAAACGTCCATCTCATGGTATGTACCTTTTGACTTACCAGCAACTGCTAAGTTTGACATCCTGCGTTCTCACAAAACTTTTTATTTTCTGAAAGCTGAACCCTGTAAAATGTTCTGGAGTGTCCGAACTCCTATGTCATACAACTGTAGCGGTGTCAATTATATGGTAACGCTCAGCGTTTAGTGTTTGCCATTGCCGATAAATATATTTTGAGTTGTTAGAAGTCAACTTCATTGTAGCACTTTTTAAGAAACATGCCACATCAGTTTTGGACACCCATTCATGGTATTAATTTACAAATTATTGCGGCACTATAGAATATATTTTACTCACAATCTTCAAAATCTCTTTCAGACAACTTATACGCCTGTAGGAGTTTATATTGGAGTCCGGACTAATAATGCAGCGATATCAGCTAAAGCAACTGATTCGTAATATCATTTATGTTGCATGTTATTGCATCGCAGGACCACGTTCATTGCAATCCTTTAGCTGAGTATTTTGTTTTTAAATGGTTAGCAAATGAGCTATTAACGCACAGCTGTGAATTAATGAAACTAAGAAGAACAATGTCTCGTTGATACTCTCTCAGCATAACACCAACACAAAATAACCAAGAATGAAGTGTGGTGTTAATTACTCCGACAATTGTGTTTAGACATCGATGATAATTGCATCAAGTTGAAATTAAGAGAACTTGTCATTGTCTTAACCCGCGCTTGACCGGGGTCTCAGCAGAACGCCATTGACCGGGAGGGGCAAATACTCCCCCCCTCGTTATCTCCGGAACCAATGATAACAGCGAGACGCGCAACGCGGCATTCGAAAGTTTTCAATGGGACGCATCTAAAACGTACTCGCAATTTTCAAATTGAGGTCACATCAGGTCCAGGTCGGGTCAAAGGTAAAAATGGAGGCATTTGAGTTTATGGACCATACTTTCCATCCAAAGCCTTTGATTGCGACCATGATCACCCAAAGTGCTCACATAGGTATACTACACAGCCCGCATGAGCTAACATGAGATTGTTGTCAAAGGTCAAGGTCAAGGTCAGGTCACAAAAGGTCACTATGCGCAGAAGATTTTCGAATGTCATGTAACATATGTTTTATGGGCTATTTTTCCCTTTTTCCTTTTTCTTTTTTCTTTTTTTCTTTTTCATTTTCTTTTTCTTTTTCTTATTCACGTAGACTTCGATAGTGATTGCTATTTTACCATCTGACCTCACTTAAGTGAAGTTAGTGTCAAGCTTAGGTCAAGTTCAGGTCACATATGGTCAAAATGTGAAATTGATAAATCCAAATAAAAAAGCATGTTTCTAGACTAGTTTTGTCTCGGAAGTACAGTGCTGGCATTTTTTTCTCTGCATCTGGTCAATAAAAGTCAACAACGCAATTTCAAAATATAACGTCATGAGTTACTCCATACGTCAGTCAAAAATGGAGATATTGCTTTGAAATTTGGTTTAGGTAATGTCCATATTTAGTTCGCTAATATATATTCCGTTTTTTTTAACATCTTCGAATTTGGTATTTTGCGGGCATTTTTCCGAGAGAAAAATATTTTTTTTGGGCGGGCGGGGGGGGGGGGGGGGGGAAAGACAATATTTTTTCAAACATCCGAAATCGCCATTTTGTAGGCCTTGCGATTTGCTATCTTTTGGCGTTTTTGTATTGCATTTTGCTCAAAAAGTGGTCTTTGTACGGCCTGTTAAAGTTTAGCTGATTTTATCGTTAAAAAATCGTGTGCAGTGACGTCACTAAATTTGCTATATCTCAAAAATGTATAAACAAAATTGCTTCATTTTTACACAGAAGATGTGAAATTCATGTAGGAGAAGGTACCCAAAGTTTAACGCTGATAGCGCCATTGTGTTTTGAGCTATCGCAAAAAATTGTCAGGGGGGGGGGGCAATATTTGCCCCCGCCCGGTCAAGCGCGGGTTAAGTCCCGGATGTGAATTAACACGTTTTTCCTGTTTGTCCAGGATTGCGGGTGTTAAAAATTAAATAGTTAGGTATTACAACACCAAACTGCATGCCTTACCGTCATACACTTTTCTGAAACGTTGGCCACCTTTTTCAAGAAAACGTTCGAAAAAGACAACGTTCACCCTCTTTTATCTTCTCTCTTCTCTCTGCTGTCGCAGAAACAAAACAAAATAGTTATTTCATTATGCGGTATTCATTATGCAGTATTATGCATGCAATCCACAACATATACTACTGCATAGTTAATTGATGTGAACAGCATCTGCAGCAACAGAGCGTCGACTATCAGAGAATGTGTTTATTGAGATGCATAAAATCGACCAACACTGACTGCAAAATTCCAGAATAACTTGAGTTCGTTGAACGAAAACAGCGTACTGGAACGATCCATGTTTATGGAAGCTCACAGTGCATCGCTCCACAGACGCGCTAGATGCTTCCTCTTTGTTGTTTTTACGGAAAGTCAGTTACAGAGTTTCCGAAGTTGTGCGGTGGGATTTGGTTGATCTATAAACACACCTTCGATCTGTATAATGCTAGGTGGTGCAACATTTCAAAGCCTAATATCAATATGTGCCGTTCTCGGCACGGCGTACAACGTGTCACACGGGACAACAATGCAAACTGCATGTCCCGCTTCTGTTGTCTGAGGGAATCAAAACGGTCAATGAGGGACACTTGCTGGTTTCACTGCAGTGATTACTTCTGTTTTGTTTTGTGTGTAATTGCAAAGAAACCCTGACAGTTTGCTGCCTCTTTTTGTGTTATTTTTTATATACCTCCCAGCGGGGAATGCCATGACATTGTCTTGTTCTTTCCAACTTCAACATTTTATCTCGATGTTAACAATGTTATAACAAGGTTTTACGATTACCCTTCGTTAAGAAGAGTGCAATGATGACATTGGAGCACGGTTGGAATACAAAATAATAGTTTGAATATTCAACGGGACGAATCCTCAGAAGCTTCACGCAAAGATGTTCTACTGAACGAGTTTTATTGCAGAGAAATGTAAAACCACGATATAAAATGAACATTGTATGTGTTTCCGTGCAAAAGTACGGAAACCCATACAGCATTAACATTTTAAAATGCAGCTTTTGCATATTGCTGAGGTAAATGGAGAGGTCACTTAAAAAATACGCCAAATCAAAAGAGCTAAGATCAAAGGTGTTTCTCTAACTCATTCCTCCTTCCCGGAATCTTGTTGTGGCATTTCAGTCAAGCATGCATTTTCCTACAAAATATACAACGTATATTTGTTTAACCCTTGTGGAACAACTATAGCACTCCACTATTTTTCACTCCACCAGATCCCTGGATTTGCACATAGCCGAGTTTGAAGGACAAACCATCGTATTTTTAGCTGCCGGTATCTCGTAACACAGCACCGCGCGGCCAGCGGCGATGCGTGCCGCGTTAACACGGGCGCGTATGCTAAGGCTGTGTACGCCCCTACGGTCTCTGATTGTGTACCCCTGCCGAGCTAAGTGTTTTGCGGGCCCGATTGACAGGGACATGCCATTTGGTCATCACCGGGCGGCCGCCGGCTGAGGTGTCCCCGTGTCACACGGGCCGTGCTGAGGTGTCCCCGTGTCTGGGCCGTGCTGACCGTGCTGAGGTGTATCCGTGTCACATGGGCCGTGCTGAGGTGTCCCCGTGTCTGGGCCGTGCTGACCGTGCTGAGGTGTATCCGTGTCACATGGGCCGTGCTGAGGTGTTTCCGTGTAGCAGGGGCCGTGTCAGGGAGCCGAGCCGTGTCACACGGGCTGTGAAGAGGTGTCCCTGAGTAACAGGGGCCGTGCTGATGTGTCCCCGTGTCACACGGGTCGTGCTGAGGTGTCACCGTGTAACAGGGGCCGTACTGAGGCGTCCCTGTGTCACACGGGTCGTGCCAGGGAGCCGTGCCGTGTCCTACGGGCGGTGTCATGAAGCTGTGGTCGCTGGGCTCCAGTTCGATCAGTCGCCGTATCAGGGCTCCAACACACCTGTCAGTTCAGATTCAGTTCAGATTCAGTTCAGATTCAGCGCCAGTGGCCGGGCAGTTTCTGCGCGTTAGTGTTTCTGTGTAGCTACATTTTTGCGACCATGTTTCGATGGTTGTAATGCGTCGGTGTGCTATGCTGCTCTTGTGTTTGGGACGAATATGGCACATTTTAAACACTTGATTTTGTTTACTGTGGCTGCATGAACCGGCGGTGTTTTTAAGTTGAATATCAGCAGACGAATGTAATGGAAGTCAACAATGATGGTGAATAACATGCCGTGTATACCGGGACTAAAAATCACCGTGCACAGTCTGAGGACGACCCGTTCAGCAGCTTGACAAATAAGCCACACTTGCCTGGTGCAAACATTACCTACCTTTGAATAGGGGACGCCATTTCCTATCTTCAATGCCAAATGACGCCGGATATATGTCGCCTGATAAGCTGAAGAATAAAAATGGGTTTGTTGGCTTCCCAATGGTTCTTTCCATATCAGTTATTGGATCACGTATATGTATTATCAGGCTGACAGCTCATAAAGACCAGAGTTCGGTCCGCACTGGATGAAGACAAAAATGATGATACATGTAACTTAGTCATCAAATGTCATCATCTTAGTCATCAAATGAGTGATAAGGGTCAACAGCCTGAGAAGGTCGCGGGCGAACGGAATTGTGCTCCGGCTTCCTTTGGGTAGTAACAAATATCTCATTAAATGAACAATGAATATGATATGTTAAAGCACAGCTCTGAATGTCTAATGCCTGGAGGATTGAGCAGAGGACGACACGAATTCTCTATTGAAATACACTGCCGTGACGATTTGCCCGGCACGGCCCAGTATAGTTCATCTCGCTCGGTTCGCCCGGTGAACAAATACCAATTTGTGAGGTATAGATAGTGACACTTTCAAAAATGCCAATCAACATTTCAAAACAGTTCTTTTTCCTTCATTTTTTTAAAATATATAAACATATCATTTTGTAAACCGACAACAACTACCGTTGACATATTGTACGAGCCTCGCATCTTGACACCAAGCTATGCCAGCACTTCAGTAAATAGACAACAAATATGTGTGTTACGTCAGCCGACGTCAGTCTGCAGCAGCACGTTGCCTTAGTTGCATCACCGCTACGTAACGCCTGTCCAACACATTTTGAGCCGGTAACCCAAACGCATGCATCACTCTATTCACAACGTAGATAAAGTAATAGAGAGATCATATAAATATAAATAAATGAACGTCACAGAAGGGAAAATAATACATCATCGCACAGTACACAGTATGGTGCCATTGCCGTGTGCCGTGGCCCGTGCACCAGTCCGTGGTGCGGTGACACCGCACTCACCTGTCGTTCGCTCCGTCTGGCAGTGGTGTCTCCTCTCGTCCGCGGGACGCTGGCCGGCGCCGCTTGTTCCGGTCCCACTCTGTCGATCACTCCACCGCAGGTTCCCGCTCTTTCCGAAATGCCGCCGTGTCTCGCCGCTGGGGGGCGGCAGGGGGCGCGTGGACAGGGGCCAAGGAAGGCGGGCCGCCACCGCTGCCTATAATTACCAGCGTCCCCGACCCCGCGCGACGCGACACACGCCGATCTAGTGAGCGGCGCGCGGCGGCAGCGCTGGCTGCGGAGGCAGGAGGGCGCGCGCGCCGCCCGCCCGACCGGCCGCGCTGGCTGGCGTCCGAGGCGCTGCCGGATCAGACCGCGCGGACCTGCGGGCTGTCCGCCGTCCCTGGTGCACTACACCGCACCGCACCGCACCAACCGCATCATCAACCGCATCAACCGCATCAACCGCATCAACCGCATCAATCGCGCCAACCGCATCAGTCTGCATCGCTGACCACTGCAGAGCAGGGGCGCTCTGAGGTCTTCCTAGATAGAGAGCGCGGAGAGCGGAGAGCGGAGAGCGGAGAGCGGAGAGCGGAGAGCGGAGAGCGGATCGGAAGTAAATCGGACCGCTAAAAACCTACAGAATTTACCGGCCTAAGAATGATAGCCCTTCAATAAAAACATACAAATTGAACACGTTATGACACTAACAAACCATGGAGTAAACGGAAATGTATAACACATTTTATCATAATAGTATGTGACTTTCTAAAAATATTGGAGATGTTTGAGAGGTTGGCCTACTCCGCCACCGGGGGGGGGGGGGACATATCTACCGACTTCAAAGTTGGGGTAGGGGGGGGGGGGGGGGGGGGGCATTGTCTATTTCCCCCCCCCCAACTTTGAGCACATGACACTGTCCTCAAATTTCAAGCACCTCGAACAGGACACACCTCAAGCACCTTCAACAGTAAGCATACGCAATACACATTCAATTGTATACGGGTTAAAACTAAATTATAAATTCGCACCGTTTCGCTGCGCATTTATGTTTTGTTTATATGTTGCTACTTTCCTACATAATTGGGCAAAATAGTTCGCTCTATCACTTTTTACCACACTCTTAAACGCAAAACAAAAAATTAGCGGTCATAGAGGACAAAATGTATATCCAGGGCATAAGATGAAAAATTTCGCACCGCTCCGCGGCGCAATTTCTTTAAAGGGAATGTTTCACCTTTGTATTGGTTTTAAACTGAGATAGCCAATATCTTTGGCCGTTATTGAGATGTCGAAAATACTAAGGTCATTTTCCCAAGAACTTAGCCGTTTTTAAGCAATTGAATTTATAATTTGCAAAAGGGAGTCTATGCAAGTCCCACCGCCGATTGGCTGACAGCCACTTCAAGATTGTTGGTCCTGGAAGTCAGACGACCTGTATTTCTCGAACCTTGGCTGGATTATCGAGTACTCGATGTAAACAACGGCCAATGCAATAGGTTGCAGTCCAAGTTGACACATTGATTTTGTTTTTATTATAAATAAATATTGAGCTATCGCAATGCTTCGCACTCGTCATTGTGTTCTGTGTGGGAGAAGACACAGTTACACAATGTTTGTATTTAAATCGCTAGAATTGTCTGAAACGATTGTGCCATATTTTGGCAGCGTAAAGGTTTGCGCTATAGGTCTCCATAGCTCAATAATTACGTCATCGACGAAAAAACATCACAAAAAAAAAATTGTATAAAGTTAAGTGACTTTTCGAGAGAACAAAATATCACCATCGTTTTCAGCAGCACTCAGTACTTCATATGTTTTACTACAACCAGCGTATATTTGACAACTTTCATAACGGTGAAACATTCCCTTTAACCCGCGCCGTGCCGTGCTCGGCGCCACCTTCGCCGTGCCGGGGGGATGTTTAGACCACCCTCCAACTCGAAAATTAAAAGGGCTAGAAAGACGCGGAAAAGCGCGGTCGAAGGCTCTCGACAAGCATATTCGAAAGTACTTCAGATATTATTTTCCTCAACCCAAAATTAAGGTCACCAGAGGTCATCGAAGGTCAAACTTTACAGTTTTTTGACCCCGGTCCAGAAACCTCAGGTATCACAGGAACTATGATAGCTAGGAACAAGCAGAAAACAGCAATGGAAAGCTATTGAAACATGCAATCGACATGGTGTCCTCAGATTTGAGCTCAGGTCAATAGTTTAGGTTCCATAGCTCATGAAATGTCAAAAAGGCTATTTTTTACAAAACAGTTTTTCACGAAAAGCTTTTTACCTAATAATGACGAGGCACTAATTGTGATGCCATCATGTTTGTCTCGTCTCGTCAAGGCGATTCGACTCATATTAGTGTTGAATAGGCTAGGTCCACTTCAAATTTGACCTCAGGTCCAGGTCAAGTGGTGACCCAAGTATGTCATGTTGCATATGTGAAGACGTACCTCGACGAGACAAACACATTGGTGTCGGTCTCACTTCTCTATCTTCATTATGTCGAGAGTTACTGACATACAACTGTTGGTGACCTCGGATGAACTCAGCTGACTCTGTAGGGGTTCACTGAACAAAAATTGTTCCTAGGCAATCAAGAATGACATGATCCAGAAGGAATTAGACTGATATCTTGCGTATCCTTGAAATAGGAAGCATTTGAATATTTCCCCATTGACTTATAATGGGGAGGTCACGAAATTGGCCCGACCTTAGGTCGCTGATATACAAAATAAAAGAGGAACGAATTGTAGATATACATATATGATCTTATGAAATCCTGTAAGTTTAAAACCGATCATCCAAAAACTGTGACTGTGGTACGACCACAAGTTTTTTTTGGAGGTGGGGTCATGTGACCTGGTCTGGTGACCTGACCTGAGATGACCCGATGTATTTTTTTCCCACATAATGTGCGCAATTGATGCTCGAACAGCTGTGTCAAAAAAGGCAGCGCTGCGCGCCGACGTTTTTTTCTCGCTATCCTTGAAAAACCTGAGGGGGTGTCTAAAGACCCTCCCCCCGGTACGGCGCGGTTTAAGGGTTCCAGGACTTGGGCCTAAAAAAAAAAATTGGTATAGCTGATTCCAAACTGGTGTCGCTGGTTCCAATGTCGAAATGGCAGACCCCTCAGTTTACTAACTCCAGCTCCTAAAAGTTGGTATGGCCCATGCCATACCTGCCATACTGCATTATCCGTCCTTGTAACGTGCTTTTTCATGCGTTTTTTGGGCCCTTTCAACACTTGTAAAGGGGGCCCTTTCAACGCTCGGGAAGGGGGTCCTTTCGAGGCACCCCCCTGGACGAAATCCTGGCTACGTGCCTGTGTGGACTGTGGTTAATTAACAGCCATGCCACTGCAACTTAGCAGTAATGCGCATGTTTAAGTCGCTCAGTCACCTCTCTAGGCTGTGGCGTCGCCGCAAAATTTGGAGTGTGTGTGTGTGGGGGGGGGGGGGGGGCAGCCATGGGTTCGGGGGCCAATTCCATTGGGATAATGTTAACATTCTGCGAATCTGGGGGGAGGCCTCCGGACGGAGCAATCCTGTAGGGGGGGGGGGGGGGGGGCTAGCCCCCCCCCCCTCCCCCCACCCGGTGGCGACGCCCCTGTCTCTAGGTACCACTGACACAGCAAGTAGCGGGAGTATCCCGAGGCAAGTTGGCAATGGCGCACGCAAGGGGGGGGGGGGATCAAAAGGGTCAGCTACCCCCCCGAAATTTATGAGGGGCACGCATCAAATCAAAAGGACCCGTATTCTGGCCCCATACCTGGCAGGGGCCCGGTCTTGGTCAGGCCTGATCGAGGCAGGGGCCCGGTGCTAGCAAAGGCGTGATATGGAGCCCGGTCAGGGCGAGGGCCCGGTTACAACAGGGCCCGGTCCTTGCATATTCTTGATACGGGCCCGTTTCTGGTAGGGGCCCGGTCTTGGTCAGGCCCTATCGAGGCAGGGGCCCAGTGCTGGCAAAGGCGTGTATCAGGGGCCCGGTCAGGCGTAGAGACCGGTTCCCACCATATCCCATATATCCAGTCAGCCCTATATCTCGTTGAGCCCATGAATCCACCCACGTCCCCGCCCCCTCAACTTCAAACCTGTGGCAGAGCCACAGGTTTGGGGGCCAATTCCATTGGGATAATGTTAACATTCTGCGAATCTGGGGGGGGGGGGGGGGGGAGAGGCCTCCAGACAGAGCAATCCTGTAGGGGGGGGGTGGACTAGCCCCCCCCCCGCCCGGCCCGGCCTACTACATAAGCATTTTACATTAAGATTTATATCCAATAAATGAAACATATAGTTAGTCTTCCACAACGGTTCAGCTTCCCTAATAAAAAACTAACAACTAAAATCAGCGCTAACCATTTCAACAACTATACCTCGCAATAAATACGGAACATTGTTCGGATATTTTTTGAAATGTTGGAGATACGTCAGAACTAAAAGATAGGCTTTTCCGTTTAATAGGGTTTATGGAAGCTTATTAACCCTATTTGTAACAGGCTCCTGGCTACCCCTATTTGTAACAGGGGGGGGGGGGGGGCGGATTCCGCCCCCCCGGAGATCTCGATATCTACCCGTCCTATTTTCAAAAATGAAACGGCGTTTGGTTCCCCTCAACACGATATACATTTATAAATAATAAACACAAATATAAATTTTGGATAGGGGGGCAACAAGGGGGCAAAAACAACAAATTTTAGTGGTATTTTTGATCCAACATAGCTTTCATGTTTATCGACCGATTTTAACACAACTAATAGGAATCGATAGAGATTGAATTGGAAATTGATATATGATGGTGATGTTTGAAAATTCAAAAATCATAGGCGTGTGCAGGTCACTCAATATGGGGGTGAAGTAAATGCGTAATAAAACCATTTTTTGATGTTGTTTTTTGATAAATGAAATGGTATGTGATTGAAACATTAGACAAAACAGTTATAAATCATATTTTTTGTCATAGGTGGTACCAGGTTAGTGAAAAGGGGGTAAAATTGGGAAAAAGTATAAACAACTCCGGACATAATGAGGATAGAGAAGTAAAACAGACATAAATGTGTTTGTCTCGTCAAGACACGTCTTCCCATATGCAACATGCCATACTTGGGTCACCACTTGACCTTGACCTGAGGTCAATTTTTAAGTTAACTATAAAAGATCACTATGTATATCATTGAAAGCGCTTTGACAAGATAAACACAATGACGTAAACAGTTTTACGTTATATTTATTACATTAAAAGTTAATAGCGAAAAAACGATGTAGCAAAAACACGTCATTTTTTCTTTTTTGACCTCTGGAGCCTCAAATATTGACCTGAGATCAAATTTGAGGACACCTTAGCGATTGCAAATTTCACTGTCTGGCGTTTGTTTTTTCGTTTGTTTCTAACTAGCATAGTTTCTGAAATATATGGTAATTTCTGGAGCGATGTCCTAAAACAGGAAAAACTGGAAAATTTGACCTTTGATGACCTCTGGTGACCTCAATTTTGACCTAACCTAAAACAATACAAAATACTTTCGATAGAACATGTATCAAGCTATCAAATGCGTTTTCCGCTTTTCGCTACGTAGCGTAGTTTTCAAGATCTCAGGGGGGGGGGGCGGAAATCAACCCCCCACCCCCCTGCAGTTCGTGTTCGGCGCAAAGCCCCTGCAGTGCGCGGGTTAAGCTGAGATCGTAACAAATTTGATGAAACCTTGCCTTTATTGTCAATGTGGTAGAATTCGCTTTCCAGGAAGAATTTCGGAGTATGAGCTCTATTGAAGCATGGTTAATTGATCATAATTTCACGAAGGATTATTGCTGCTGAAAATATTCTGAAAAGTTTCTGTAAAGTTTTACAAAGTTTTGGTATTAAAGTCTTAGTATAAGAGTCTTAAGTATACAAGTCTTATAGAAGTCTTAAAACGGCCGTTTTAAGACTTTTATAATTCTTTTATATTTAAGACTTTTATACCAGCCGTTTCCATGAAGGATTATTGCGCTGAAAGATTATGTAAAGTTTCTGATAAGTTTTAACAAGTTGTGGTGTAGAAGTCTTATTTCGACGATCATTCCTTAACTACACAACTTTAACATGCGATTTTTGGCTTGAAATGTCCCTCAGAATTTTGTAATATGTTGGTAAGAACATAATATGTTGACACAATTGCGGTTTAGTGGTAATTAGCAAGATAAGTTATTGATAGGTCAGTTGTGATCTCCACCGACTGAAACTTGTCAAAACTTCAGAACGATTCAGAACATTCTGTGGCGTGTGACGCAATTGGACGCAATGGACTCGCCCAATCCGTCCCCAATCCGGCGGCCAG
>JAXIVJ010005199.1:0-76089 GCA_036785665.1 Chirona hameri | reverse complement strand
GATCTTGATTAGGTAAAAAGTTATTTGCAATATACAGTTTTACAACAACAACAAAAATCACCTTTTTGACATTTGATGACCTATGTAGCCTAAACTATTGACCTGAGCTCAAATCTGAGTACATTTATTATTACAATTCTGACATGATTGCATTTTTTCAAGGGCTTTCTATTGCTTTTTCCGTGTTCTGCTAACTATCATAGTTCCCGAGATATTTGGGGGTGTTCGAAGCGAAGTCCTAAAACTTGAAAATCTGACCGTTGATGACCTCTGGTGACCTCAATATTGACCTGAGAAGAAAAAAATGAACGAAATACTTTCGAAAGACCTTATCTCGAGCTATCTAACGTCGTTTTTCACTTTTCGCTACGTTGCGTGGCTTTCGAGATCATAAGGGGGGGGGGCGAAATCCCCCCCGCCCCCCCCCCTCCAGGGCGTGTAATTATCAGAAGCCCTCCAGGGCGCGTGGTTTAACCAATCCCAGTTGTCCATTGAAGAGACATAACGGGACCAAAAAAGTAAACGCAGATCTTGCATGCCTCGCTGTCGGACGGGATCACGCGGCGGCCTTTGTCCGTGTGCTCTGTCCGTTTTTTACCAATAAATCTCCCAGATGAATAAGGATGCGATACAGAAAATAATGCCATACAATTTAGTCATTACTGCAAGGAAGTGAGCGTAGACCCATGATGAATATCCGAGTAAGCACCGTCCCAAATTAGCTCTGACGTCACAAATGAGCTGTGACAAACGGCTGGCTGTGCGCCGCACACCTCTGTTGCAACCGTCCACCGTCCACGGTCGGCCACCACGACCGCTCCGCACGGCAGATCGACATCAGAGCTGCGTTTGATATCACCGCCGGGCGGGGGCGGGGGCGGGGGCGGCTGGCCGCGGGCGGCGGACGTCCTAATTGAGTGGTGTCCGCCGCCGGCGTGACGTCCGGTCCTGACGGATGGCCGGGTTGCCGCGGGGGAGCCGCACAGCACCGCCGCGGGACGCGATTAACGCCGCGACATGTGTGATTGCCGGTCAGTGGACGGATGGATTGCCCGCCCCTGCCGGTGGTGTCCGGTCGGGTCCTACGCGGTCCTCTCCAGCCCCGCCCGCATAGGCTGGTCTGGTCAAGGCTGATGTTGCCTTAGTTTGGCGAAGTGGCCGAAACATATTCGTAGTGCAGCGTAATTTTAAAGTACATATAATGCTCATATAAGGTTCACTCGACACTCACTGTTGCTGGTATTGAGGTAGCATAGACGTAAGAACAGGGGGCCGGGGGGGGGCATGGCCCCTCACTTTTATTTTTGTGTGCTAAAATATGTTATTTTGTTTGATGTGAAAACGCAATTATGTCAAAATATTCGCCAGGACGAGAAGAGTCCAAATCTGCAACAACAAAAAATGGGGTTGCGGTTGGGTTTCTCTCAAGACGAGATCAAAGTTGCATCGCCCCCCCCCCCCCCCCCCACACACACACACACACACGCTCGCACACATTTTTCGAGACGTCCAACATCCCTGTTAGGTAGGGCAGCTGCAACTCTAAATGTCCTTCTTGTTCGATGCATTCCACTGAAGTGATTTTGGACACGTTCCGGTCTAAGATACCATGAAATAACTTAGGCGTTGTCCTTCTCAAGGAAGGATGGATTGCAATACCCGGGAACTTAGGCCCGGGTATTGCAAATTAGAAAGTAAGGGTATAATGGAATGTTAATCCTTTCGACACAAAACACATGGCATATTGTAAACGTAAGCAACACCTGTTGTACTCTCCAATCGGTAGCATATAACCTAGATACATTTGTCACGGATGCAATAGTCCACGAATAAAACGGCGGCGTTTATTATCAGAACATACACACAGGCATGAAGGATGAAGCTGTTCAGGAGCATTTGGATCAATCAAACCGTGATTTGGTCCATACGCTACCCCGCAATATATTAAATGCGACTGCCCGGGTTCTCATTTATTAACGTCTCGAAAGATGCAGTGCTTAGCAACAGGTCATAACCGTTTATAACTCCGCTTCATCAATGTTATCTCTTCAAAATAGTGTGTCGTTTCGCAAATAGCTTGCGAATAACTCAAACCATAAGTATGTTCGCAGCGGACCGAGAGAGACTGCAATGCTCGTACAACTCATTCACTCGTGTCGTGCCTATTAGCTCAGATTTATGTCAAAGATGACACGAACTCGTTAGTTCTGACAGAGCTGCAGATGATGGGTGTTGAGTGAAGTCGTTTTGCAACGACTGTAACGCAAATGTCATCTTTGATTTGACGGTGGTGTCTAAATCGGTGTAACTAATGCGTAGATGCAGTAGGCACTTTTTCAGATCAATAACGGATTAAATAAATCAACTTCTCTGTAGTCAAGGTCCATGGGGAATTTTGATCTCTTACCACCATTATTCGTTCTGCTAATCTGCCCTGCTCAGCTACAAACTTGTATAATGCACAACAATTGTTTTCAATGAAAACATGGTAATGAGAAGGACACTGCAGCCGTCACGGCCGCCAGCTTTCTTTGGTGAGCAGCAAGTTAATTGTGCCGTGCCGTCACCTCGCCTAGAGCCCCGCTCAACCGGCACCCCACCTCGCCTAGAGCCCCGCTCAACCGACACCCCACCTCGCCTAGAGCCCCGCTCAATCGACACCACACCGCCCTAGAGCCCCGCTCAACCGACACCCCACCTCGCCTAGAGCCCCGCTCAACCGGCTCCACACCGGCCTAGAGCCCCGCTCAACCGACACCCCACCTCGCCTAGAGCCCCGCTCAACCGGCACTCCACCTCGCCTAGAGCCCCGCTCAACCGGCACCCCACCTCGCCTAGAGCCCCGCTCAACCGGCACCACACCGTCCTAGAGCCCCGCTCAACCGGCACCCCACCGTCCTAGAGCCCCGCTCAACCGACACCACACCGTCTTAGAGCCCCGCCCAACCGGCACCCCACCGTCCTAGAGCCCCGCTCAACCGACACCCCACCTCGCCTAGAGCCCCGCTCAACCGGCACTCCACCTCGCCTAGAGCCCCGCTCAACCGGCACTCCACCTCGCCTAGAGCCCCGCTCAACCGGCACCCCACCGTCCTAGAGCCCCGCTCAACCGGCAACCCACCGTCATAGAGCCCCACTCAACCGACACCCCACCTCGCCTAGAGCCCGCTCAACCGACACCCCACCTCGCCTAGAGCCCCGCTCAACCTGCACCCCACCGTCCTAGAGCCCCACTCAACCGACACCCCACCTCGCCTAGAGCCCCGCTCAACCGACACCCCACCTCGCCTAGAGCCCCGCTCAACAGACACCCCACCTCGCCTAGAGCCCCGCTCAACCGGCACCCCACCTCGCCTAGAGCCCCGCTCAACCAACACCCCACCTCGCCTAGAGCCCCGCTCAACCGGCACCACAACGTCCTAGAGCCCCGCTCAACCGACACCCCACCTCCCCTAGAGCCCCGCTCATCCGGCACCACACCGTCCTAGAGCCCCGCTCAACCGACACCCCACCTCGCCTAGAGCCCCGCTCAACCGGCACTCCACCTCGCCTAGAGCCCCGCTCAACCGACACCCCACTTCGAGCCCCGCTCAACCGGCACCCACCTCGCCTAGAGCCCCGCTCAACCGACACCCCACCTCGCCTAGAGCCCCGCTCAACCGACACCCCACATCGCCTAGAGCCCCGCTCAACCGGCACCCCACCTCGCCTAGAACCCCGCTCAACCGACACCCCACCTCGCCTAGAGCCCCGCTCAACCGGCACCACACCGTCCTAGAGCCCCGCTCAACCGACACCCCACCTCGCCTAGAGCCCCGCTCAACCGGCACCACACCGTCCTAGAGCCCCCGCTCAACGCGTCACCCCCAACGTCCTAGAGCCCCGCTCAACCGGCACCACACCGTCATAGAGCCCCGCCCAACCGGCACCCCACCGTCCTAGAGCCCCACTCAACCGACACCCCACCTCGCCTAGAGCCCCGCTCAACCGACACCCCACCTCGCCTAGAGCCCCGCTCAACCGGCACCCCACCGTCCTAGAGCCCCACTCAACCGACACCCCACCTCGCTAGAGCCCCGCTCAACCGACACCCCACCTCGCCTAGAGCCCCGCTCAACCGACACCCCACCTCGCCTAGAGCCCCCGCTCAACCGGCACTCCACCTCGCCTAGAGCCCCGCTCAACCGACACCCCCACCTCGCCTAGAGCCCCGCTCAACCGGCACCACACCGTCATAGAGCCCCGCTCAACCGACAACCCCACCTCCCCTAGAGCCCCGCTCATCCGGCACCACACCGTCCTAGAGCCCCGCTCAACCGACACCCCACCTCGCCTAGAGCCCCGCTCAACCGGCACTCCACCTCGCCTAGAGCCCCGCTCAACCGACACCCACCTCGAACCCGCTCAACCGGCACCCACCTCGCCTAGAGCCCGCTCAACCGACACCCCACCTCGCCTAGAGCCTCGCTCAAGCCGACACCCCACATCGCCTAGAGCCCCGCTCAACCGGCACCCCACCTCGCCAGAACCCCGCCTCAACCGACACCCCACCTCGCCTAGAGCCCCGCTCAACCGGCACCACAACGTCCTAGAGCCCCGCTCAACCGACACCCCACCTCGCCTAGAGCCCCGCTCAACCGGCTCCACACCGGCCTAGAGCCCCGCTCAACCGACACCCCACCTCGCCTAGAGCCCCGCTCAACCGGCACTCCACCTCGCCTAGAGCCCCGCTCAACGGCACCACACCGTCCTAGAGCCCCGCTCAACCGGCCACCCCACCGTCCTAGAGCCCCGCTCAACCGGCACCACACCGTTCAAGAGCCCGCCCAACCGGCACCCCCACCGTCATAGAGCCCCGCTCAACCAGCACCCCACCGTCATAGAGCCCCACTCAACCCGACACCCCACCTCGCCTAGAGCCACCCCCACTCGCCTAGAGCCCCGCTCAACCGACACCCCCCACCTCGCCTAGAGCCCCGCTCAACCGGCACCCCACACGTCCTAGAGCCCCACTCAACCGACACCCCACCTCGCCTAGAGCCCGCTCAACCGACACCCCACCACGCCTAGAGCCCCGCTCAACCGACACCCCACCTCGCCTAGAGCCCCGCTCAAACGGCACCCCACCTCGCCTAGAGCCCCGCTCAACCGACACCCCACCTCGCCTAGAGCCCCGCTCAACCGGCACCCCACCACTCGCCTAGAGCCCCGCTCAACCGACCACCCCACCTCGCCTAGAGCCCCGCTCAACCGGCACCACACCGTCCTAGAGCCCCGCTCAACCGACACCCACCTCCCCTAGAGCCCGCTCAACCGGCACCACACCGTCTAGAGCCCCGTCACCGACACCCCACCTCGCCTAGAGCCCCGCTCAACCCGGCACTCCACCTCGCCTAGAGCCCCGCTCAACCGACACCCCACCTCGAGCCCGCTCAACGGCACCCACCTCGCATAGAGCCCCGCTCAACCGACACCCCACCTCGCCTAGAGCCTCGCTCAACGACACCCCACATCGCCTAGAGCCCGCTCAACCGGTACCCACCTCGCCTAGAACCCCGCTCAACCGACACCCCACCTCGCCTAGAGCCCCGCTCAACCGGCACCACACCGTCCTAGAGCCCCGCTCAACCGACACCCACCTCGCCTAGAGCCCCGCTCAACCGGCACCACACCGTCCTAGAGCCCCGCTCAACCGACACCCCCCTCGCCTAGAGCCCCGCTCACCGGCACTCCACCTCGCCTAGAGCCCTGCTCAACGACACCCCACCTCGAGCCCGCTCAACCTGCACCCACCTCGCTAGAGCCCCGCTCAACCGGCTCCCCACCTCGCCTAGAGCCCGCTCACCGGCACCCCACCTCGCCTAGAGCCCCGCTCAACCGGCACCCCACCGTCCTAGAGCCTCGCTCAACCGGCACCCCACCTCGCCTAGAGCCCCGCTCAACCAGCACCACACCGTCCTAGAGCCCCGCTCAACCGACACCCCACCTCGCTAGAGCCCCGCTCAACCGACACCCCACCTCGCCTAGAGCCCCGCTCAACCGGCACCCCACCGTCCTAGAGCTCGCCTCAACCGAGACCCACCTCGCCTAGAGCCCGCTCAACCAGCACCACACCGTCTAGAGCACCGCTCAACCGACACCCCACCTCGCCTAGAGCTCCGCTCAACCAACACCCCACCTCGCCTAGAGCCCCGCTCAACCGACACCCACCTCGCCTAGAGCCCCGCTCAACCGACACCCCACCACGCCTAGAGCCCCGCTCAACCGACACCCCACCTCGCCTAGAGCCCCGCTTAACCGACACACCACCTCGCCTAGAGCCCCGTTCAACCAGCACCACACCGTCCTAGAGCCCCCGCTCAACCGACACCCCACCTCGCCTAGAGCCCCCCTCAACGACACCCCACCTCGCCTAGAGCCCCGCTCAACCGACACCCCACCTCACCTAGCAGCCCCGCTCAACCGACACCCCACCTCGCCTAGAGCCCCGCTCAACCGGCACCCACCTCGCCTAGAGCCCCGCTCAACCGCACCCCACCTCGCCTAGAGCCCCTCAACCGGCACCCCACCGTCCTAGAGCCCCGCTCAACGGCACCACACCGCCTAGAGCCCCGCTCAACCGGCACCCCACCTCGCCTAGAGCCCCGCTCAACCAACACTCCACCTCGCCTAGAGCCCCGCTCACCGACACCCACCTCGCCTAGAGCCCCGCTCACCGACACCCCCACCTCGCCTAGAGCCCGCTCAACCGACACCCACCTCGCCTAGAGCTCCGCTCAACCGACACCCCACCTCGCCTAGAGCTCCGCTCAACCGACCACCCCACCGTCCTAGAGCCCGCTCAACCAGCACCACACCGTCCTAGAGCCCCGCTCAACCGGCACCCACCTCGCCTGGAGCTCCGCTCAACCGACACCCACCGTCCTAGAGCCCCCGCTCAACCGGCACCCCACCTCGCATAGAGCCCCGCTCAACCGACACCCCACCGTCCCAGAGCCCCGCCTCAACCGGCACCCCACCTCGCCTAGATGCTCCGCTCAACCGACACCCACCTCGCTAGAGCCCCGCTCAACCGACACCCACTCTCCTAGAGCCCGCTCAACCGACACCACACCTCGCCTAGAGCCCCGCCTCAACCGGACACCCCACCTCGGCCTAGAGCCCCGCTCAACCGACACCCCAACCGTCCTAGAGCCCCGCCTCAACCGGCACCCCACCTCGCATAGAGCCCCGCTCAGACCGGCACCACAACCGTCCTAGAGACCCGCTCAACCGACACCCCACCTCGCCTAGAGCCCCGCTCAACCGACACCCCACCTCACCTAGAGCCCCGCTCAACAGACAACCCCACCTCGCCTAGAGCCCCGCTCAACCGACACCCCACCTCGCCTTAGAGCCCGCTCAACCGGCACTCCACCTCGCCTAGAGCCCCGCTCAACCGGCACCCCACCTCGCCTAGAGCCCCGCTCAACCGACACCCCACCTCGCCTAGAGCCCCGCTCAACCGACACCTCACCTCGCCTAGAGTCCCGCTCAACTGGCACCTCCACGTCCTAGAGCCCCACTCAACGACACCCCACCTCGCCTAGAGCCCCGCTCAACCGGCACCCCACCTCGCCTAGAGCCCCGCTCAACCAGCACCACACCGTCCTAGAGCCCTGCTCAACCGACACCCCACCCGCAGAGCCCTGAGCTCAACCGACACCCCACCTCGCCTAGAGCCCCGCTCAACCAACACCCCACCGTCGCCTAGAGCCCCGCTCAACAACACCCCACCTTCGCCTAGAGCCCGCTCAACCGCACCCCACCTCACCTAGAGCCCGCTCAACCGGCACCCCACCTCGCCTAGAGCCCGCTCAACCGGCACCCCACCGTCCTAGAGCCCCGCTCAACCGCACCACACCGTCCTAGAGCCCGCTCAACCGGCACCACCCACCTGCTTAGAGCTCCGCTCAACCAACACCCCACCTCGCCTAGAGCCCGCTCAACCGACACCCCACCTTCGCCTAGAGCCCGCTCAACCGACACCCCACCACGCCTAGAGCCCCGCCTCAACCGACACCCCACCTCGCCTAGAGCCCGCTTAACCGACACCCCACCTCGCCTAGAGCCCACCCGCTCAACCGGCACCCACCTCGCCTAGAGCCCCGCTCAACCAGCACCACACCGTCCTAGGGCTCGCTCAACCGACACCCCACTCGCTAGAGCCCCGCTCACCAGCACCACACCGTCCTAGAGCCCCGTTCAACCGACACCCCACTTCGCCTAGAGGTCCGCTCAACCGGCACCCCACCTCGCCTAGAGGGGCTCCACTCAACCGACACCCCACCATCGCTAGAGCCCCGCTCAACCAGCACCCCACCTCGCCTAGAGCCCCGCTCAACCGGCACCCCACCTCGCCTCGAGCCCCGCTCAACCGACACCCCACCTCGCCTAGAGCCCCGCTCAAACCGACACCCCACCTCGCCTAGAGCCCCGTTCAACCGCGACCACACCGTCCTAGAGCCCGCTCAACCGGCACCCCCCACCCTCGCCTGGAGCCCCGCTCACCGACACCCACGTCCTAGAGCCCCGCTCAAACCGGCACCTCACCATCCTAGAGCCCCGCTCAACCGGGCACCCCACACCGTCCTAGAGCCCGCTCAACCGACACCCCACCTCGCCTAGAGCCCCGCTCAACGACACCCCACCTCGCCTAGAGCCCCGCTCAACCAACACCCCACCTCGCCTAGAGCCCGCTCAACCGGCACCCCACCTCACCTAGAGCCCCGCTCAACCGACACCCACTCGCCTAGAGCCCGCTCAACCGGCACCCCACCTCGCCTAGAGCCCCGCTCAACCAGCACCACACCGTCCTAGAGCCCTGCTCAACCGACACCCCACCTCGCCCAGAGCCTGCTCAACCGACACCCCACCTCGCCGAGAGCCCGCTCAACCGACACCGCCACCTCGCCTAGAGCCCGCTCAACCAACACCCCACCTCGCTAGAGCCCGCTCAACCGGCACCCCACCTCACCTAGAGCCCCGCTCAACCGGCACCCCACTCGCCTAGAGCCCCGCTCAACCGGCACCCCACCGTCCTAGAGCCCCGCTCAACCGGCACCACACCGTCCTAGATCCCCGCCTCAACCGGCACCCCACTCGCTTAGAGCTCCGCTCAACACAACCCCACCTCGCCTAGAGCCCCGCTCAACGACACCCCCCTCGCCTAGAGCCCGCTCAACCGACACCCCACCACGCCTAGAGCCCCGCTCAACCGACACCCCACCTCGCCTAGAGCCCCGCTTAACCGACACCCCACCCTCGCCTAGAGCCCCGCTCAACCGGCACCCCACCTCGCCTAGAGCCCCGCTCAACCAGCACCCACACCGTCCTAGGGCTCCGCTCACACCGTCACCCCCACCTCAGCCTAGAGCCCCGCTCAACAGCACCACACGTCCTAGAGCCCCGTTCAACCGACACCCCCACCTCGCCTAGAGCTCCGCTCAACGGCACCCCACCCGCCTAGAGCTCCACTCAACCGACACCCCACATCGCCTAGAGCCCCGCTCAACCAGCACCCACCTCGCCTAGAGCCCCGCTCAACCGCACCCCCACCTCGCTCGAGCCCGCTCAACCGACACCCCACCGTCGCCTAGAGCCCCGCTCAACCGACACCCCACCTCGCCTAGAGGCCCCGTTCAACCGGCACCACACCGTCCTAGAGCCCCGCTCAACCGGCACCCCACCTCGCCTGGAGCCCCGCTCAACCGACACCCCACCGTCCTAGAGCCCGCTCAACCGGCACCTCACCATCCTAGAGCCCCGCTCAACCGGCACCCCACACCGTCCTAGAACCCGCTCAACCGACACCCCACCTCGCCTAGAGCCCCGCTCAACCGGAACCCCACCGTCCTAGAGCCCCGCTCAACCGGCACCCACCTCACCTAGAGCTCCGCTCACCTGCACCCCACCTCGCCTAGAGCCCGCTCAACCGACACCCCATCTCGCCTAGAGCTCGCTCAACCGACACCCCACCTCGCATAGAGCCCCGCTCAACCGAAACCCACCTCGCCTAGAGCCCCGCTCAACCGACAACCCCACTCGCCTAGAGTCCCGCTCAACCGACACCCCACCTCGCCTAGAGCTCCGCTCAACCGACACCCCACCGTCCTAGAGCCCCGCTCAACCGGCACCCCACCTCGCCTAGAGCTCCGCTCAACCGACACCCCACCTCGCCTAGAGCCCCGCTCAACCGACACCCCACCTCGCCTAGAGCCCCGCTCAACCGACATCCCACCTCGCCTAGAGCACCGCTCAACCGACACCCCACCTCGCCTAGAGCCCCTCTCAACCGACACCCCACCTCGCCTAGAGTCCCGCTCAACCGACACCCCACCTCGCCTAGAGCTCCGCTCAACCGACACCCCACCGTCCTAGAGCCTCGCTCAACCGGCACCCCACCTCGCCTAGAGCTCCGATCAACCGACACCCACCTCGCATAGAGCCCCGCTCAACCGACACCCCACCTCGCCTATAGTCCCGCTCAACCGACACCCCACCTCGCCTAGAGCTCCGCTCAACCGACACCCCACCGTCCTAGAGCCCCGCTCAACCGGCACCCCACCTCGCCTAGAGCCCCGCTCAACCAGCACCGCACCGTCCTAGAGCCCCGCTCAACCGGCACCCCACCTCGCCTAGAGCTCCGCTCAACCGACACCCCACCGTCCTAGAGCCCCGTTCAACCGGCACCCCACCTCGCATAGAGCCCCGCTCAACCGGCACCACACCGTCCTAGAGACCCGCTCAACCGACATCCCACCTCGCCTAGAGCCCCGCTCAACCGACACCCCACCTCACCTAGAGCCCCGCTCAACCGACACCCCACTTCGCCTAGAGCCCCGCTCAACCGACACCCCACCTCGCCTAGAGCCCCGCTCAACCGGCACTCCACCTCGCCTAGAGCCCCGCTCAACCGGCACCCCACCTCGCCTAGAGCCCCGCTCAACCGACACCCCACCTCGCCTAGAGCCCCGCTCAACCGGCACCCCACCTCGCCTAGAGCCCCGCTCAACCGACACCCCACCTCGCCTAGAGCCCCGCTCAACCAGCACCACACCGTCCTAGAGCCCCGCTCAACCGGCACCCCACCTCGCCTAGAGCTCCGCTCAACCGGCACCACACCGTCCTAGAGCCCCGCCCAACCGACACCACACCGTCCTAGAGCCCCGCTCAACCGACACCCCACCTCGCCTAGAGCCCCGCTCAACCGACACCCCACCTCGCCTAGAGCCCCGCTCAACCGGCACCACACCGTCCTAGAGCCCCGCCCAACCGACACCACACCGTCCTAGACCCCCGCTCAACCGGCACCCCACCTCGCCTAGAGCCCCGCTCAACCGGCACCATACCGTCCTAGAGCCCCGCTCAACCGACACCCCACCTCGCCTAGAGCCCCGCTCAACCGACACCCCACCTCGCCTAGAGCCCCGCCCAACCGACACCCCACCTTACCTAGAGCCCCGTTCAACCTGCATCCACCGTCCTAGAGACCCGCTCAACCGACACCCCACCGTCCTAGAGCCCCGCTCAAGCGGCACCCCACCTCGCCTAGAGCCCCGCTCAACCTGCACCCCACCTCGCCTAGAGCCCCGCTCAACCGGCACCCACCTCACCTAGACCCCCGCTCAACCGGCACCACACCGTCCTAGAGACCCGCTCAACCGGCACCCCACCGTCCTACAGCCCCGCTCAACCGGCACCCCACCTCGCCTAGAGCCCCGCTTAATCGGCACCCCACCTCGCCTAGAGCCCCGCTCAACCGACACCCCACCTCGCCTAGAGCCCCACTGAACCGACACCCCACCTCGCCTAGAGCCCCGCTCAACCGGCACCCCACCTCGCCTAGAGCCCCGCTCAACCGGCACCCCACCTCGCCTAGAGCCCCTCTCAACCGGCACCCCACCTCGCCTAGAGCCCCGATCAACCGGCACCCACCTCGCCTAGAGCCTCGCTCAACCGGCACCACACCGTCCTAGAGCCCCGCTCAACCAGCACCACACCGTCCTAGAGCCCCGCTCAACCGGCACCCCACCTCGCCTAGAGCCCCGCTCAACCGGCACCCCACCTCGCCCAGAGCCCCGCTCAACCGGCACCACACCGTCCTAGAACCCCGCTAAACCGACACCTCACCTCGCCTAGAGCCCCGCTCAACCGACACCCCACCTCGCCTAGAGCCCCGCTCAACCGACACCCCACCTCGCCTAGAGCCCCGCTCAACCTGCACCCACCGTCCTAGAGACCCGCTCAACCGACACCTCACCGTCCTAGAGCCCCGCTCAACCAGCACCCCACCTCGCCTAGAGCCCCGCTCAACCTGCACGCCACCTCGCCTAGAGCCCCGCTCAACCGGCACCCACCTCGCCTAGAGTCCCGCTCAACCAGCACCACACCGTCCTAGAGACCCGCTCAACCGGCACCCCACCGTCCTAGAGATCCGCTCAACCGACACCCCACCTCACCTAGAGCCCCGCTCAACCGGCACCTACCTCGCCTAGAGCCCCGCTCAACCGACACCCCACCTCGCCTAGAGACCCGCTCAACCGGCACCACAACGTCCTAGAGCTCCGCTCAACCGCCACCCCACCTCGCCTAGAGCCCCGCTCAACCGGCACCACACCGTCCTAGAGATCCGCTCAACCGACACCCCACCGTCCTAGAGCCCCGCTCAACCGGCACCCCACCTCGCCTAGAGCCCCGCTCAACCTGCACCCCACCTCGCCTAGAACCCCGCTCAACCTGCACCCCACCTCGCCTAGAGCCCCGATCAACCGGCACCCCACCGTCCTAGATCCCCGCTCAACCGGCACCCCACCTCGCCTAGAGCCCCGCTCAACCGGCAGCACACCGTCCTAGAGCCCCGCTCAACCGGCACCCCACCTCGCCTAGAGCCCCGCTCAACCGACACCACACCGTCTTAGAGTCCCGCTCAACCGGCACCCCACCGTCCTAGAGCCCCACTCAACCGACACCCCACCTCGCCTAGAGTCCAGCTCAACCGGCACCCCACCTCGCCTAGAGCCCCACTCAACCAGCACTACACCGTCCTAGAGACCCGCTCAACCGACACCCCACCTCGCCTAGAGCCCCGCTCAACCGGCACCACACCGCGTTAGAGACCCGCTCAACCGACACCCCACCTCGCCTAGAGCCCCGCTCAACCGGCACCACACCGTCCTAGAGCCCCGCTCAACCTGCACCCACCGTCCTAGAGACCCGCTCAACCGGCACCACACCGTCCTAGAGACCCGCTCAACCGACACCCCAACTCGCCTAGAGCCCCGCTCAACCGGCACCACACCGTGTTAGAGACCCGCTCAACCTGCACCCACCGTCCTAGAGCTCCGCTCAACCGGCACCAGACCGTCCTAGAGACCCGCTCAACCGACACCCCACCTCGCCTAGAGCCCCGCTCAACCGGCACCACACCGTCCTAGAGCCCCGTTCAAACGACACCCCACCTCGCCTAGAGCCCCGCTCAACCGCCACCACACCGTCCTAGAGCCCCGCTCAACCGGCACCACACCGTGCTAGAGACCCGCTCAACCGACACCCCACATCTCCTAGAGCCCAGCTCAACCGGCACCCCACCTCGCCTAGAGCCCCGCTCAACCGGCACCCCACCGTCCTAGAGCCCCGCTCAACCAGCACCCCACCGTCCTAGATCCCCGCTCAACCAGCACTTCACCTCGCCTAGACCCCGCTCAACCGGCACCCAACCTCGCCTAGCGCCCCGCTCAACCGACACCCCACCTCGCCTAGAGCCCCGCTCAACCGACACCCCACCTCGCCTAGAGCCCCGCTCAACCGACACCCCACCTCGCCTAGAGCCCCGCTCAACCGGCACCACACCGTCCTAGAGTCCCGCTCAACCGACACCCCACCTCGCCTAGAGCCCCGCTCAACCGACACCCCACCTCGCCTAGAGCCCCGCTCAACCGACACCCCACCTCGCCTAGAGCCCCGCTCAACCGACACCCCACCTCGCCTAGAGCCCCGCTCAACCGACACCCCACCTCGCCTAGAGCCCCGCTCAACCGACACCCCACCTCGCCTAGAGCCCCGCTCAACCGACACCCCACCTCGCCTAGAGCCCCACTCAACCGACACCCCACCTCGCCTAGAGCCCCGCTCAACCGACACCCCACCTCGCCTAGAGCCCTGCTCAACCGACACCACACCGTCCTAGAGTCCCGCTCAACCGACACCCCACCTCGCCTAGAGCCCCGCTCAACCGACACCCCACCTCGCCTAGATCCCCGCTCAACAGACATCCCATCTCGCCTAGAGCCTCGCTCAACCGACACCTCACCTCGCCTAGAGCACCGCTCAACCGGCACCACACCGTCCTAGAGCCCCCCGCTCAACCGGCACCACATCGTCCTAGAGCCCCGCTCAACCGACACCCCACCTCACCTAGAGCCCCGCTCAACCGACACCCCACCTCGCCTAGAGCCCCGCTCAACCGACACCCCACCGTCTTAGAGCCCCGCTCAACCGGCACCCCACCGACCTCAGTCAGTGTTCACCCCTGGCTTTTCCCTCTGTCAGTCGGCTTTCGTTGGCGGTAATCTGGCAGCAATGGCTGGCGAGTCTGACATCTTCGGACGCCGCGCTCGGACACAGGTGACCGCAAAATCCACTTACTGGGACGCGCCGGCCCCTCGGAATCGGTTTACCGAAAAATTAGCCCGCAAAATTGCCACAAATCACATTGGGGAGCCGATAGAGGAGTCAATAAAAAGGCGGCCTTTCAGGATTATGTGTCGTCCGTGCGCCTAATTGAGTGACGTTTGGACACATTTGCCTAGATGAGTGGCGCAGCGGATGGGTTGTGATTGGGCCGAACGTGGCGCACCGGGCCGGAAAACGGCGCGTGTGGCCGCGTAATGGGATGGAGGGCCCACTCGGAACACTGCCGGACAATCGAATGGCCGCCGGCTCTGTTTTACGACAGCCAGCGAGGGCGCTCCGCCCCAGCCCGTGCAGTACGACCGACGTATTCGCGTTTGTGTGTGATTAACCCGTACCTTACCGGAGAGTTACTCGATTGAGTTTGGGAGTCAACATTTGGAGAGCGTGATTGTCAGTTTTCCTTCCGACATTTTGCGCAAAGTTAAAGTGCCGCATGATTCAGTCCGAATGCCTCCAGCATATGTGTTTAGAGACTATTTATGACTCAGCTTCGGTACCCGAGTTGTGTTATGTCCACTTTGATGTTGGCGGCCTGGTAACTTTTTAATACAGCTGTATTTCGTGCAGTGACCGCCATAAGCGAGTGACAGATATTGATACGGGGCGCAATTCAACTATAAAAGGATGCACAAGTGTTATGCAGATTTTCAGCTTCTTTTTTAGGATACAGAGCTACCCATCGTCAGCTCTGACGATGGGCAATTATTATATTAAAGGGAATGTTTCACTTTGTGAAACTTCCGTAAATTATGCGTATTGAGGAAATATCACGAATCGAAAATATTTTACAGAAACAATTCGTAAGTGGGAGAACAAGTGATTTCAATCCTAACATATTAGAAGTATTTTTGCAGAGTAATTTGGTGGCGTGTTATGGTGAAGTAGGGTATTTACACGGCTTTCCAGTATGTTCCACAAGATTGCCACTTCGGTTTTAAATTCGATGTTTAGGAAAAAAACATTCCCTTTAATACTGAGAGTTTTAAGGCGAGCCAAGGTAGGTTGCAAGGTTTTCCAATACAAGACTGCCGTCTCAGTTAAAATCCCATGTTGAAGTAGAAGCATTCCCCCAAATAACATCGCTAACAAATGCATTACCTTCTTGCAAAGAAAGGTTGAAAAATGCTTGTCACTAAGCGATGATAATATCCGGGGCGCTTGACCTATAATAAATTGACCGTACAGATCCAGAAACGACATCCAGCGCAACACATTACCATCAGAGCCCATCATGCCTGCCCTGTCCCAGCCCTGACTGACCAGTAAAAACACAATCATCTAAACACAGCAGCACAAAACCTCGGCCGATTACCCGCGCCCTGGATCCGTCACATCGCCTGGACCCCGCTCTGCCCCGCTGCCCGCTGCCCGCTACCCGCTGCCGGCGGCTCTCAGCCTCTCTGAGCCGCTGTGTGCCGCTGACCCGTGCCGCCCAGCGGGGGCCGCATACCGCACGCGCCCAACCCTGCCGCCCTGATTGCCCGCGGCCCGGCCGGGGTGGCGTCATCAGGATTGTGGCGGCGCGGCAGCACGGCGGCACCACTGATGCCGCCGCGCGGCCCGATGCTGGACCGTGCCGTAAAAAGATGCCGCGCCCAGCGCCGGCTAATTGGTAATGATGATACACAAACAGCGCGGTGGAGACACACGCGGCGCGCACGGCGTGTGGCGCGGACGGTGTGTGGAGAGCGGCAGGTGGGGTGCGTGTCAGGCAGGGAGGTCAATCTGGGTCTCTCGGACGCCCCAGATAGGGATGGATGAGGTCGTCGAGGACGGGGAACAGCACGAGGCGGAGGGGTATAATGGGTGCCAAGGCAACAACAGGGGACGTGAATACTTTCGCTGTGTGTGCTCAAATTACTTCAGCCAACATTGACACCTGTCAATGAGTGATAGCTGGAACGAATGTTGTGTCGTTGAACTCGATGCAGAAATACAGTCGAGAGTAGGCGAATGACGCCGTGCATCACGCTGAAGATAGCCAGCTAGCGTGGGAACATCACAAGGCGAGCCTTTTTACGAGTCTCTCTGTTCTGGCATGCTAACCGCATTGTAAAGGAGCAGCACGGCTGCAGTGTGGTGGTCTGAATGTGAAGACTCGTGGGCTCCGGTTCAACTCTGCGTCTGCACTCGGTAATCAGCAGACACAAGAGGACATTAGAGGGTCGCCATATGATAAGAGTTACCTTGCGGAGCTCACACCGGTAGTTTTAGGCCACACACGTCACTCTACACGGAGATGTCGGACCTTTAACATGTATGGTTTTGCCATGCATGCGCCGCGCTCATAGGCGTAGGAACAGGGGGGGGGGGGCAGGAGGCCATGGCCCTCACTTTTTGGTGAACAGTTTTGCTAAACTATTTTATTTTCCCAGCTGAGGAAAAATTGAGACGGAAAAAGATAGACCAAGACGAGAAGAGCCCAAATATGTAAAGAACTCTTGTATAGAGGTAATGGGTTTATCACAAAACAAGAAGAACTTGCACTGCCCCCGCCCCCCACCCCCACACTTTCATGACGTCCCTACTCCCTACTCCCTTGCCGTGCTTTGGTCAAAGGTGCCATGACTTGAAAGTGCTTTGGCACTTTTGCACCAATTGCTTGATTGTAATTTCTGCATTATTATGTGTATTATGAATAAAATCTCACAAAAAAAGTTCACACATTCTTTATCGCATTCTTTATCTAACAAAAACAATTAACTCGACTGTCACCACACATTTGTAAATCTTACTTCTAATGTTTCAAACTAAAGTAGTACAAACACTGAATAGTCTACTGTGTCCGATAGGAATTGTGACTTCGCACACTTCTCACCCTTTTGCCATAACACCTCCCAGATGAGTGACTCCTGTGTGCGCAGCGCCTCATCTCACGGCCGAGTCCGCCAGGATGACTGAAGCCATCACCTTCATGACCACCTCAAACCTCACCTTCCTGGAACACCCCTATCCACCCCTCTCCTTCTCCCCTCTCCACCCCTCTCCATCCCTCTCCTTCTCCCCTCATCCTGCCCCATGACTTCCGCCTTCCCGTCTGCGGCTCGTCACCGCTCGTCACCGCTCGTCACCTCTCCTCCCACTCCTCACTCCTCCGCGTACCCAGTCCTCCTCCTCCGCGACCCCCCGCGCGGAGGGCGGGTCTGTCTTGTTAGCCGGCGTGTTGGCCGCCGCCGGCCGCAGCCCAGCATTGAATTAGAGGAGCCGTTCTCGGCGGCGGCGGCGGCGCGCACAAAGCGGCCGATCGGCCATTAGCCGGGCTGCACTGTGATTAGCGGGGCCGCGGCTACTAATCCGGCGCGGCGCGGCCGGCCCGCGCGACAGGATAACCATTTGAGCGCCGCACCGAGGCGTGAGCCGGCCGCGCGCCGCACCGGTCCGGCCAGAGGACCAATTTGTCGGCGGCCTAAGGTGCTGAACGGAGAGGATCTCACGCGGCAGCAGCCGGAACTGAGCTGGGGGCGATATAAGCAGAGACACACAGGTGGGGAGCTCTGGGAAGGTGGTGGTGGTGAGCAAATGACATGTGTTTATACGGCTACAGGACGCAGTGAAGTATTTCAAAGGAGCGAGACATGGGTTATATGGGTTATAATATACTTTTTGATTGATTGCTCTTCATTCATCAAAATAAGGGTAGTCAGAAACTCAGAAATAATCACTTTATATTCACAGAATCGTCGTGAGAAGACAAAGGCGAGGCATGCTCGAAATCAACTCAATTTTAAATCGATAAGCGCTCCACACCGCAATTATGCGGTACTTGAAATTATACTAAGAAAGTATTTGATAGTAAGCTGATATTAAGGTCGAAACTCTGGAGGTTTCCCTGCTCGACTTCGAACTAAAGGGTGGAACATAAAAATTTCCCTTTTAATTTGTGCATATAATTTGATTTTAACGCTAATGCGCATTATTTTCATCAACTCTCTGTTCAGATGTTTTTTACACACTGGCATGTTTCATTTGTTGAAGCAAGGACAAGAATCGTAACTGCGAGTGAATTTTTACGACCAGACATAACTATCTCATGTTTTACGCGCGGCTATTCAGTCAGCGTAGTCCTCTTTGCGGACCTGCGCACCTTTGTTCCGGATCACAGCGCGGAGAAGACTGAGGATTGACCCGAGCATGCGGCGGCACAGAGCCTTGTCTTGGCCTGTCTTCCTCCAGGCCCGGTTGATTGCAGCTCTCAGCTGCCGCTTGATTTATGGGTTGTCTGCGTTCACGGCATCTTTCACGATCGCCCACACATTCTCTATGGGCCAAACATCAGTCATCCTCTTCCCTTATGTCTCGTGTGGGACTCGTCGTGGAGAAGTCTTACACCGCGTCCAGTGCCGCCCTGGCCCTGTGGATGGCTGCTGGGTCATCTTGCACCGCGTCCAGTGCCGCCCTGGCCCTGTGGATGGCTGCTGGGTCATCTGCTGGGTCATCTTGCCACATCACACGTGACAACCTAACCTTGACCCCAGGGCCGATGGACAACACCAGGTCGGGGTACACGACGGCGTTCACAGACTTCGCCCATAGAGATGTGTGGGCGATCGTGAAAGATGCTGTAAACGCAGACAACCCGTAAACCAAGCGGCAGCTGAGAGCTGCAAGCAACCGGACCTGGAGGAAGACAGGCCTAGACAAGGCTCTGTGCCGACGCTTAATCAGGTCAATCCCCAGTCGACTCCGCGCTGTGATCCGGAACAAAGGTGCACAAGGTCCGCAAAGAGGACTGAATAGCCGCGCGTAAAACATGAAATATGTCTCGTCGTACAAATTCACTCGCAGTTGCGATTCCTGTTATTATTTCAATAAATGAAACATACCAGTGCTTACATAATTTAATTCTGAACAGATTGGTTATGTTCCACTTTTAATTTGAATATAACGACACAATTAATTTTGCAAATACTTTATTCCAATGCCAAAATGAGTTTTTTTTTTTAAACGCAAGTATTAATCTTTCAATCCATTTTCAGTATAAACAAATTGCGGTATTCTTCGTTGCACCATACGATTGGTATTTCGTCGCAGAAACGTATTGCATGAACTTGCTCCTAACGAATCAACGCGGAAAATAAAAGGAGGTAAGTTTGCCAGAGATGCTGCGCTTCGCCATAGTCTTCAAATAATTTACGCAGAATTTAGAAGGCACAAGTATTATTTTAATTATCGAGAGAAAACAAATCAAATAATAGAAACCTGTTATTTTATTTTTAAATTGATATTTCACCAATTTTATACCATACAAGTGGCATAACAAATGCAGGAAAGGAAATAAAAAGTTGGTTATTTTTCCATTTGAAAACCAGTGCGGTAGGATAGTAGGTAGTGGAAAAGAATGAGCAAGGGTCTGACCAGTGGCTTACCCAGGATTTACTCCAGGAGGGGGCAATTTTTGCTCAGGGGGGCATAAAGTACCCCCACCAAAAATACTCACCGGATTTGGCCCACTATATTGTTAAAAGGGCATATTTTCACCATTTTCTCTTTTTTAATTTAAAAAAAAAATCGACCAAAGGGGGCACGTACAGACCTTCAGGGGGGGGGCAATTGCCCAGTTTCTCCCCCCCCCCCCCCTTGTGTACGCCTATGGGTCTGACCGATACAATTGCAAGAAGACCAAATACAAAATATGAAACAGGAAAACGAGTAAGTGGAGAACAAACTGTGAAATGCTAAAAACAATGTCATCTTCCCTCCGAAAGACGAATGCATATCTTGACAGGAGAGGCACGGTGACTTTCTCGCTCATCTTTACACTGGCTGTCATGTTTGTGCCAGTGCCTACACCTGTCATCCAAGAAAATGACAGCGTTATTCGGACTTGTGATGCTGGTTCTGGTGTGGTCAGCTGAACGGTTAATGAGCGCCTCCTGAGTCCTGACGGCATCAACATCGAATCACTTGAATCGACACCACTGCCTCTGGCTACGTCATTCGAGAACATGTGCTGCACACATGGGACAAAAATGAGTCAGTTCTCAGCATACGTTCAAGCCCTCCTCTGACACGCCAGTCGAGTGAAACTATTGATGGCCCCGTGAAAAGTGTTTTCATGAATATTTGTTAAATGGCTTACGAAATTTTGACCTGAACGTTTCCATCCGATTTCCAAATAGTAATGTTCACAGATTATTGTCCACCGTAAGACGCACTCTTCTGTATATTATTGTATCATTACTATTCCTACCCCACTTGTGTTTCTCCAGTGTTTCTACTTCCCACTTTGTGTTTTTTCTCTTCGTATATCATACAGCCTTGGTTTTACCCACATTTGACCTGACATACACACATTGGTAGTTATTCTGAACACATGTCTACAGGTCGAGCTTCATATCCGCCTGTCTCCGAGGAGGCGTATCCCAGGTGGCGCCACCGTCCAGCGGCATGCGATGTCCAGAACGCTGGACGGGTCACCATGGCAACGCTGGACAGGTCACCATGGGAACGCTGGACGGGTCACCATGGGAACGCTGGACAGGTCACCATGGAAACGCTGGACAGGTCACCATGGGAACGCTGGACAGGTCACCATGGGAACGCTGGACAGGTCACCATGGGAACGCTGGACAGGTCACCATGGGAACGCTGAACAGGTCACCATGGGAACGCTGGACAGGTCACCATCGGAACGCTGGACAGGTCACCATGGGAACGCTGGACAGGTCACCATGGGAACGAGCAGTCAAACGGTACGGAATGTTCGACCACAGTCATGAAATGTTCGCTCGGTTCAAAGTCAATGAGCAGCACATTGAGTGGTGGGTGGACGCATGCATGTTACCACTCGACTATGTCGTCAAGACGTTTGGACTGCTCGTTATATTACTGCTCGTTATATTATATTATTTCGAAAATATTTGCTCGTTGGGATATTACATGTAATGTTTAAAGGGAAATATTGGCCTTCGATTTATTTGTCTACATTATCTTATGACACAGTATCACAGTATAGCACGCATGGTATCAAATTGATCGCATCTCAATTTAAAAGTAAAATATTACTTTATGACTTAAAGGAAATAGTTCACCTTGGATTTTTTTTTACCAAACACGATTTGATTACATTTTGTAATACAATTTCTTTTTATATTGTCAAAAATTGCCTTATTTCGCGTCCATTTAGGACAGAAGGCCGTAAATTTGTATTGTTTATCAAAACTATATGCATTCTCTCTGAGTCAGAGTCCTGACGTCACGCGAATGTAAAAAATGGTTCAGCCAATCAGATTCGAAAGTAGTCGCGTAAAGATAGACTCGCATTGGAGATGTGCCAACCGGCGGCCGGCGATTCGCTTGCTAGCGCAAGCTGATTGCGCTAGCAAGCTAGCAATCAGCTGCAAGCTGATTGGCTGATGGTATAGCCTCTGCCCGGGCTAGAACCAGTACAACATTCTTTCGCCAGCACCGCATTCCTTCGCCAAAAACTCAAATATATTCGGCTGGAGAGTCTTTTCAGTCAAGAAAACTTGCAAATAGGGGTTTCCCAACACGGTGAAAAAAACTACAAAACTGCTATCTCAGTTTAAAACTAATGTTGAAGGTGAACTATTTCCTTTAACACTAGCCGTTTTCACGAAAGATTATTGCGCTGAAAAGTTTCTGAAAGATTCTGAAAGTTTTGAAAAACTACACAACTTTTACATGCGATTTTTGGCTAGAAATGTCCCTCATAATTTTGTAATATGTTGGTAGGAATACAATATGTTGACAAAATTTGATCAATCAACATATTGCGGTTTGATGGTAATAAGCAAGATAAGTATTGATAGAATCTTCCTGAAAGTTTCAGGAAGATTCATGAAGTTTCAGGAAGATTATATCAATACTTATCTTGCTTATTACCACCAAACCGCAATATTGTCAACATATTTTATTCTTACTAACATATTACAAAATTATGAGGGACATTTCTAGCCAGAAATCGCATGTAAAAGTTGTGTAGTTTTTCAAAACTTTCAGAATCTTTCAGAAACTTTTGAGCGCAATAATCCTTCGTAAAAACGGCTATTATGACAGACTTAACATTATTACTTTTTATATTTCGGTAATTACATTTTGGGAAATTTAAATATATGTTTAAAAGAAAAAAATAATATATGGCGATGAACGGTATGATCCTCCTCTATATCTGGCGTGACATATCTGGCGCTTTTCTTTCTTTTGAAGGCATTGTTGAAGACATTGTTCTTTTGAAGGCAAACAAATCGATGACACTAAATAGATCGCTGTTGAGTGCATAAATGAACCTGTTATTTCATTGTCACTTTTTCGATTGTTTGTTGATTGTTATGGAAAAAGTGGTTATTTGTATTGATTAACTAATGCATTGTATTGTATAGACATTGTATTATATAGCCAGAGACAAAACTATACAAAACTTCTAATGTTGAAAATAAATTAACTATTATGACAATTGTAAAATAAAAATGAAGGTCGCAACCACTAACTAGGCCGTCGTTGTGCCTACTGCTACTGGTGTATACGGGTTGGGTGTTAACTGCTAATTTGGTTACATTTGTATTCAATGTTTGTTAATTGTTAAAGGGAAATATTCACCTTGTCCTACAAAAATGGAGTTATTACTTGAAATCGACAGACGAGACCAAAATATATTGTAAGTTGACCACATTTTGCATATAAACATTCCTACCAAAAGATACATATTTCATAAAGTTGATAAGCGTCCCACGCTTACACCGAGTACTCAGCAAGTACTCGGTAACAAATTCACTGTCCGAGCTAAAATTAGCCTGCCTACGCATTGTTATTTATCATAAAGGTATGTAATATGTTTCCTGCTCTCTATCTTTTGCGAATATGTACCAAACTTTTATGAACAATCAACAGGCATTTGAAAAGGTGCGTTGAAATCGGCAGTTTAGTTTGGCCCCGGACGGCGACCTATTTAGTTTCTCGACTCATTTAAAAAATGGATGTTTTCCCCACGAATTTTCAACATGCAGGTATTAAATACATGACAATGCACACATGGAACATTTATCTGAGCCGTTTTCCCATAATCAATCAATACACATTTCAGAAAACCGTGATGCATTCGGCGGATTAACTTGGCCCCCTACGACGACGTATTTAGTGTTTGCGATTTGTTGAGCGGTAATTCAACGTTGAACAGATATAAAGAAAATTGTCAGATATGTCGCGCTTCCAATAGTGAAGGGAAAACACCGATCATGAACTCCGAAAGAAGTATATATACTTATTTTAAAAAAAAATGAATACCTGTAGGTTGAAAATGCATGGGGAAACAACACTAAATAGGTCGCTGTCCGGGGCCAAACTAAACTGCCGATTTCAATGCACTTTTTCAAATGCCTGTTGATTGTTAATAAAAGTTTGGTACAAATTCGCAAAAGATAGAGTGCTGTAAACATATTACATACCTTCATGACAAATAACAATGCGTAGGCAGGGTAATTTTAGCTCGGACAGTGAATTTGTTACCGAGTACTTGCTGAGTACCGATCGTTAAAAGCGTGGAACGCCTATCAACTGAATAGCTTGTTCGCAAGACTATTGGTGTAGTTATAATACAATATAATTCGAGGTCGGGTATAGGGAAAGCTCCCAAGCCTGCCTCACTCAACACTAAGTGATTGCTGCATACCGCAGAATTTCAGCGTGGATCGCTAAGCGCTCAAATTCAAAGAACTGAAATTGAAATAATTTCGTTAGGAACATTTGTATGCCAAGCGTGAACAATTGTACATATAAAACGACATCAACTACGAAGTTACAGCGTCAACTTAATTTTTATGAAGAGATCTCCATTTAATGTTATATGCATTTATGTGTATATTTTTTCGCTTTCGCCGATTGGGCGGCAAAAAAAATGGGAATACTGTCACTGAGTTATAGCACACTACTTATTGTGCAAGCCTGGCCCAGGGATGTAGGAACGTCACTACGAAAAGTATGTGTGTGTGTGGTGGGGGACGGGGGGCAGGGAAACTTCGATCTCGTCTTAGAGAAACTCAATCCCTCTGTGCAAGATTTATATGCAGATTTGGGCTCTTCTCGTCTTGGCGAACCTTTTGCCATTCAAAATATTTCTCGACAAGCAAAATAATTTGGTTTAGCAAAAACAATTGGCCGAAAAGCGAGGGGCCATAGCCCCCCTCCCCCCGTTCCTATGCCTATTGTCTGACCAAAGCCTTATTAATTCCTCCCGTCCATACAATGAATGTGCACATTCTGTTCATGCAACGCTCGCGTTAACCGTGAGTCGCTCGCGTTAACCGTGAGTCGCTCGCATTAACCGTGAGTCGCTCGCGTTAACCGTGAGTCGCTCTCGTTAACCGTGAGTCATCGCCACACAGTCAGCGGCCATTTTTTGATAAAGCTCCGATACTCAACAGATTTGTAGTCCATTTGACCCGTGTATTTACCCCGTTACCCGAAAACATTGACCAGCGCTCATAGCAATGTTACCACATACTGTGACTGCTCGTCACTTTTGACGCCGCAGCTACCCGACCACTGCGTCGCTGTTCGTCTCCTCTCCGCCTGAGCCGATTGCGGCGCGCTGCGGCGAGATGCGGCGCGGTGCGGCGGACGTGGCGCGCCTCCCGGACCGCCGGGAGAGTGGAGGGCGGGCCGCGGTCAGCCGGCATTTAATAATATCACAGCCGAGCCGCCAGACCACCTAGGCGGCCTCCTGTTATCTCGCCAATTATTTACATGTGTATTACACCGAAACGTGTTAATACTGATATAATTAATAGCGTGCCAGCTTAAACACGCCGCGTTGCATCTCGCCGCCTCTTCAAAGACGCCGCCCGATGTTGCAACCATCGTCGCCACCAATTATTTGCAATTAGCGATACTTGCTATTTCGGATATTGAATGCTAATTTATTACTCGGGCCGCAATGAGATGAGAAAATTAGGCTCCAGAGGTGCTCAATTACCGTTGAATTATGCCATTTATCTGCCGCCGCGGTGACGGGTACTGTCAGTTGTCACGGATGGCTGTAGCGGAGCTGTGTGGCTTGTCAATGTCCTGCTGGAAGCTGCCGCCGCGGTGACGGGTACTGTCAGTTGTCACGGATGGCTGTGGCGGAGCTGTGTGGCTTGTCAATGTCCTGCTGGAAGCTGCCGCCGCGGTGACGGGTACTGTCAGTTGTCACGGATGGCTGTGGCGGAGCTGTGTGGCTTGTCAATGTCCTGCTGGAAGCTGCCGCCGCGGTGACGGGTACTGTCAGTTGTCACGGATGGCTGTGGCGGAGCTGTGTGGCTTGTCAATGTCCTGCTGAAAGCTGCCGCCGCGGTGACGGGTACTGTCAGTTGTCACGGATGGCTGTGGCGGAGCTGTGTGACTTGTCAATGTCCTGCTGGAAGCTGCCGTGGGGTTGGAGCTGACGGACGGGAGGATGGGGAAGGAGTGGTGGAGCTGCGTGGCTATCGCCAGTGGAATGAGGTAAAATATAAGAAAATATATACCTTTCCACAAGTTAAAATGCGAAAGTCTCGGTTTGGGTTAAAAACCAGCTGGGGCATTATTCCACAGTAAGACAACCAAAATTTTCACATTTTCCGTCCGACCATTTTTTATTTTCTTGAAAAGTTGTGCACTGGGGGTTTCAAGGGCGGGAATTCATTGGTGGTGACAAAAAAGTCCCCCAAAAATATTTTACAAGATACGGCCTTCCGAAATTTCCCAAGTTCACTGTGCAGGCCTAATTTTGACGACCCCAAGAAGCCAAGACCAAAGAAGCTATTTTGATTTTTGTATATGTTTGGATCGGGATTAGTCAAAGAACAATTTGGCAATCTCGGATTTTCTATTTTCATTTTGGTTGTCACTTGACCTCGTAACCTACATTTTGCGCCATGACCTTGACCGGTTGGAAACTGAAATTAACATTTTCGTCTGATTACGATTTGAGTTCCATTGATGTCCTTTCGTATCAAAAATATACAAAAGTAGAGTTCGACCTGTAAAAACTTCTTTTGAGCCTTGCAATGCTGACACAATACGCTGTTTGGGTACGTTACGTTGTATTGGTCTGGCAGGTCATATGGCGACCTGATGTCGGTGTAACACGCACCAACAGAGAGGTGTCGTCGTCAGGAATCACTCTGGACTTTGTTTCGAAAGCGTATGTCAAGTAGATGCGAAGTTATCGACGGACAGGTGCCCGAGCAGCGTATTATGGCAGCATTGCCAGGCTCAAAAATAGTTTGTACAGGTCGAACCCCACTTTTGTACTTTTTTATACGAAAGGACATCAATCAAATCGTCATCAGGCGAAAATTTAATTTTAGTTTCCAACAGGTCAAGGTCACGGCGCAAAAGGTAGGTCACGAGGTCACGTGAAAATAATAATAATGAAAATCGAAAATCCGAGATAGCCAAATTGTTCTTTGACTAATCCCAATCCAAAGAAGAAAAACAGTTTCTCAAAATCGTTTTCTTTGTCTCGGAGTTATGGGTCGTCAAAGTCAGGCCTGCGAAGTGTGCAGTGACCTTGGGAAATTTCGGAAGGTCGTATCATGGGAAATATTTTAGGGTGAATTTTTGGGTCACCACCAATTAATTCCCCGCCCTTGAAACTCCCAATGCACAACTTGTCAGGAAAATAACAAAATGGTCGGATGGCACTCACTGGTTGTCTTACTGTGGAATGCCCCAACTGCAGCACATTCTTTATCTTTTGTACTACATGGCATGCCATGTGAAGCTATGAGTTCAATTACTAACGGGCTCTGATTAGGATTTAAAGACATTTACAAGTAAGCAAAGCGTAGGTATAATACTGAACCACACAATACAGATCCTGCTTGTTGTAAGTTCCTATTGTGGTTACAATGCGGAATGAAACAACTTTGTTGGCTGGCCAATAAGTGTCTGCCGTTAAAAGTTCTACAATTAATGAAAGCATTTACAATGTATATTGTATGATTTTACAATGAATCATTACTGCATTGCATTTGTTAGTTAAAGCATTAATTAAAACTATAACTCCTCATTATGTCTTTCTGTGAATACATAAAAATGCTACAATTAAAGCTCACGCAAATAACAACCACAACTTACGCAGTTAGATAACCAGTAAAACGCCTTTTGGGCGATGACCGAGCGGGCGCGCTCTGGTAAAGCTAAAACAGGTTTGAAATATGAAATGGTACGGGAGCACACATGGTAGTACCACATAGTCCTTTTAGTCCTTTTAGTCCTCCATAAATATTGACAGGCCAACAGAAAAATTAAGTTTTATTAAATTGTTCATGATCTCCTTTCTCAAATCCGCCAAAAGGAAATACGTCCTGAGCGCTGCATGCTTCAGCGTATGAAAAACCAATGCTTAGATTAATAATGCCATTTTTGATCAAGAACGATTTTTATTCATTTCCACGTTTGCGTGTACCACGCGCTGTGGTACCACCCCTATCAGAACGCACCATACCAAAATCAAAATATATTTGATGGTCCTATCTAATGGTGAAAATACGATCTCAATCGGAGTGCTTCGAACCACTGCTCAGTAGTTGCAAAGTTATTAGCTTCCGAAAAGCGTCTGTATGGCCGGGTCGGGCCGGGTCAAATGTAAATGTGTCTAGTAAGTTGTCGAGAAACCTCACGGACGCTTCGCGCCCGCTCGGTAAAAAGGAATCTGATCATTTCAAGTTGGATTGCACCAAATAGCAACAAAACATAACAAGACGAAAGTTTAAGAAAACAACTTGTTTCAATTAGATTACGCAATTAAAATTGATGGCAAAAGTGTAAGTCGCTTCTTAATCCAGCAGTCACCATCAACTTTTACTCGCTTCTTCTTTTCAAGGAAGAATCGGATAAAAGTGAAAGCGAGAAAGCTATGAGTTTTCACTCACTATTTTGTAAAGAGTTCTTCTATCTCATTCCCACACATATGTTGGTTTTGCGTATTGTATCCTGTTTGTTGTATGAATACACAATATCTTGGCAGTGGCGGATCCAGAGGGGGGTCACGGGGGTCATGACCCCCCTCTTGGGCCGTGAAGGGGCACCACCACACCAGGGACACCACCGTGCCGGGGTGTGTGGGGCACCACCAAAATAAAGGGAAAATCCGCAAAATTCCCCCCCCTAAAAAAATAAAAATAAAATAATAATAATAATAATAATAATAATAATAATAATAATAATAATAATAATAATAATAATAATAATAATAATAATAATAATAATAATAATAATAATAATAATAATAATAATAATAATAATAATAATAATAATAATAATAATAATAAAAATAATAATAATAAAAATAATAATAATAATAATAATAATAATACAAATAATAATAATAATAATAATAATAATAGTAATGGGGCACCAATGCCCTGGCGCCCCCATCCAATTGCTGAAAACCCACCTATTTTATGCGAAATGGTGCAAAATTAAGAGACAAAAAAACGTGCCGCTTCGCAGCGCATATTACATAAGTGCGTCCTGATAAATCCTCGATGTCACGATGTTTGTTGACTATCGTTTTTTGTCGCGAACGAACCCCATAGGCCCGCTATCGCGATGGCTGGAATTCCATGAAACGTATTTGAAACTGGTAAGCAACACTCCCAAGTTGTTAGAATTTTGTGATATAAAGTCGAAAAATATCACATTTTTGTGCCACAGCGGCGAAATTCCTTCTATCTGTGCGGTGGAAGAATCTCATTGAGTGGTTGGATTGGTGCCCTTGGGCTGATACATATAGATTATAGAACCTTTCGAATTTGTGTAGGGCCTAGTTATCCAGACAAAAAAATAAAGCTACAAATGCCGCGCCGCGCTACGCGGCGCAAATAAATCGGTGTTCTTTTCCAGTACAAAAAGGTCTGATATAGACTGTACACACTGGCGGCACCAGGGGGGAGGACATGGAGGTCATGGCCCCACATTTGGCCTGAACCCTATTCCCTGCTGGGGGCAGATTCTGCCCCTCCCAGTGTTTTTGTTCACTTGCCGCTTCTAAACCGTTAGGCCTAGCGTCCTGCAACTTTGTGACTTTTCCCAAAATTAAATGGCACGTGTTGTCAAAATTTTGAAAAAAATCGGTCAAGCAGAAGCGGTTCCAGGCTCCTGTTTTGGGGAGGGTATTACGAATGCGGTTTTGCGTCGCATACTTCCTTTGTGGTTTGCAGTGCAATAAATGCGTCAGAAACAATTGCAATGCAATATGCATCATAGATACTGAGAATGTACATATTTTGGGGGCAGAGGCACACTCAGAATATAAAAAAAAATGGGAGGCGATACCCACCCTCAAATTAGGTCCAACTTCAAATTAGTAAGATGATAAAAGCGTTACGCGCATGGTGCCCCCATGTTTTTGCCTGGATCCACCTATGCCCAATATATCACATTTAACCAATTACAGCATATAATGCCCACATGTGACGTTCATGTCGTCCCAAACACTCACGAACAGCACATATTTTTTTTCCCCAGAAAATCCCCCCATTTTACATTCCCTGAATACGCCTATGACTTTTTATTTTGTTTTGTGTCTTTTGATATATTAAATACCAGTACATTTGAAGCTCAAAAACGTTTGGAGCATGCAAATCGGTCAAGCCATATGGCTGCGATGACCTTTCAAAAAACACCCAACATTTTCGGATTTGTTGCCCCTTGGCCCCCCATTTTTGAACAAAACAAAAATTTCGGGAGCAAAAAGAAAAATCTTGTCATGACGAATATAATGGAGTTTTTCCCATATAAATCAACCCCAACGGTTCTCGAGATCTCGGGGGGGCAGAATCAGCCCCCCCCCCCCCCCCCCCGCGCAGGTTAACGTAATTATGGCCGCCGATAGGGTTAAATGAAGAGGGCAACATGTCTTTTGACTCCACCTTTTGCTCCAGACATATTTCCTCGTTTTGATCCTGCATCCTGGTTCCAATAGCAAAAATCAGTTCTCCAACCCGCTCAAAACCTAAAATTCAAGCAATAATAGTTGTAGCAATAATATTTGGATGGGTGTCCATTTTGTGTAAATACCATAGGTAATAAACTTTAAGGGCAGCTTTTGTGACACATTTTCTTCATCTTCACAAAATTCTGCCTATTTTTTAGTTCAAGAACATTTGTGAAGTCTGCACGAGGCACAAAGCATATGATCATAGGTGTCGATTTATATACTTTTGGGGTGGCCCTCGCCTCCTCCCCCAATGTTCAGTCCCCCCCCCCCCAATGACGTGCTCTTGCCCCGCCCCCCCCCCCCCCCCCCCCCCTCCTCCAATACTTTCCGCCCTTATATTATTTGATATATAGGTACAGGCATAGGTGTCGATTTATATACTTTTGGAGTGGCCCTCGACCCCTCCCCTCCCCCCCATTTTGAGTTCGGCCCCAAAGGTGCTTTCACCCCCCCCCCCATGTTTTCTGGCCACTGGCTTATCCAAGGAGCCCGAAGAGCCAGCCTCCCAAATCGCCTGAAGTCGGTCAAAAAAATGGCGCATTTCCTAATTTAAATGCAAATCTACGCAATTTTTCATGAAGGGAAGTTTGTTTTAAATCACCTATTCATGCAAAAAAAAACGAAATCCGATGTAATTTTGTTTAAGAATTGTGTGACTTGACTTTGGGCTTTGGCCGCCCCTCCAAAGCAGCTTCTTTGCTGTTCTGACATAACGAAAACTATTGTTCACGCCGAAGCGTAGAACCTTTGCCAAGCCTGGGAGGGCCCCATGCCTACCTGAGATGGTCGTTTACCACTTTGAGAGGACCCTCAATCGATCTAATAGGGCGCTTTTTCGGCCTGAGAGCTTTAACCCTCGCCCTACGGGAGTTTTTTTCACCTTCGCCCTACACCTGCCTGTGCCTGACACGTCCCTGACAGGTCCCGTGTTAACTTCCAAACCAAGCAACTTAGAGAAATGCAGTAAGAACCAGCATGTTGCCTGTCATGAGATAAATCTAACAGTATGCGATTTTTAGGTTTCAGGTTAACGGGTGACCTTCCAGGTCAAGTGAATGACCTCGGATTTACCACGTCCAGAACAGGGATTTTGCTCTTCAGAAAACCTCAAAATGAGAAATTGATAAATGTAAATAAAAAAGAATGTTCCTAGACCAGTTTTGGCTCAAAAATACAGAAAAGGTAATTATTTGTTCGTATCTTGTCAAAAAAAGTCAAAAAAAGTTATTGAAAAATGACGTCATGAGCTTCTTACACTTAGGGAGCCATCACTCAGTCAAAAATGAAGATATTGCTTTGAAATTTGATATGGATATTTTCCATACCCAGTTCTCTTGCATATATTCCGGTTTTTTAACATCTTTGAATTTTTTATTTTGTGGGGATTTTTCCCCCCAAAAAAAAATATATATTTTAGGGGTTAAAACTCCAAAAATTTTAAAATTCGAGATTGCCATTTTAAAGAAAATGCCATTTTGTGTCTTTGGTGAATTGTGTTTGCAATTTCCTTTAAAACTCTGTTTTATACCATTTTTCAAATATTTATCTTTTTCCACCAACATGACGTCATCAAAACATGATTATCTCTCAAACTACCTAACCAATTTCAATTAATTTTTTACAGCATACGTATAATTGTTGTAAACTCAGCTACCGAAAATTTCAGTTAGATGCGCCGCACGTGTAAAAAGCTATTTAAGAAAAACCTCAGGGGGGCCTGTCAACCCCCCCCCCCCCCCCCCCCCCGATCTCCCCGTCTATGCGTTCGCGTCGCCTTTTTCGGAACTCGGCAAACAGATAAACATGTAGCCTGCTTGAAACTTAAAAGTGAATATTGTATGAAGGGAATGGGCCCTGGGACCAGCAATTACCGCCAAGGAAACCTCTGCCAGACACTTAACCCGCCATTGATTGGGGGGGTCGTTTAACGCCCCCCCCCCCCCCCCCCTGATGAATTTTCGCAATAGCTGAAAAACTAATAGCTTTATCAACGTGAAACTTCGGGTACCTTCTTATACATCATTGTGACGTCTTGTGTGCAAAAATTAAGAAATTTCGTCGATTTTTTCTCTCGAGTTATAGCGAATTTAGTGACGTCACTACACACGAGTTTTACACCAAAATCAGTTAAACTTTGCCAGGCCGTACAAATGCCACATTTGAAGAAAAATGCAATCGAAAAACGGCAAACGATAGTAAATTGCAACGGCTACAAGCTGGCTATCCCGGATTTGTAAAATTTTAGTTTTTGACTCCCAAAAACTCAAAACACGTTTTTTTTGGGGGGGGGAATTGACACAAAATCAAAATTTTCTAAAATATAAAAAAACGAAAGATATGTCAGAGAACCATACATAGGCAACTACCATACCAAATTTAAAACTGATATCTCCATTTTTGACTGACATAACATCTAAAGTATGGGTAACTCATGACGTCATGTTTTGAAATTGCTGTTTTTGGCTTGTATGGACTAGATACAGACAAATAAATTCCATTACTGTATTTCTGAGACAAAACTGGTCTAGAAACATGCCTTTTCTGTTTAGATTTAACAATTTAAAATTGTAACCTTCGGTGACCTGAACTTGACCTGAAACTGACATTTACTTCACATAAATAAAGTCAGGTGGTAAAATGACTAAAAATGACTATCACTATTGAATAATACGGGGAAAATAACTCATAAAACATGTGTTGCATGACTTTCGTAGATATTTTGGGCATAGTGACCTTTTGTGACCTGACCTTGACCATGACCTTGGCCAACAATCTCACTTTAGCTCATGCGGGATATGTATCATACCTTTAGCAGCACTTTGGGTGAAACTGGTCGTAATCGAAGGCTTTGGATTGAAAGTATGGCCCATAAACTTAAATACGCCGATTTTGACATTTGACCTGACCGTGACCTGACATTTTACCTCACTTTGACATTTGTTAGCATACTTTGGATTCGTCTCATTAAGAGCTTTCTATCGCCGCCTTGCGCGTCTCGCTGCGGTCATTGGTTCGGAAGATAACCAGAGGGTGTTTAACGCCGCCCCCCCCCCCCCCGTCAATGGCATTCTGCTGAGACCCCAGTCAATGCCGGGTTAATGAAATTATTTTCTCCATTTTCCAAATTTGTATAAGCACTCGTGAAACTTGTGCCATGCCGCGAAGCGGCGCGAAATTTTACAGTTTTTTACACTAGATAGCTGGATTTTGACTGCACTACAAAGTTAATGTTTACGATAAATTGTTAATTTAATCCTGCAAAAGGTGGAGGAGGGGGTCGACCCCTCCTCCGCCTTCTAAAAGTGGGGGGACTTTGTCCAGACCTTCCCCCCCCCCGAGCCTCTCGTCGGCGATACCCCTGGCTGACAAATATTGCACCACACACTCTCCTGAGAGGAAAATTGTTAAATTGTTTTGTACACCCATCCCCCCCCCCCCCCCCCCTCATAATAATAAAAAAACATCAGACTTATCAAATTACCAAATTAGTTGAGTTTTCAAATTTGGGTATAGGTGCAAAAGGGCGCCATGGCACCACTGCAATTAATTACCCCCCCCCCCCCCCCCCCCCCCTTGAAGATTGTCTGGATCCGTCCCTGTATCTTGGACACATGCACGCCTCTAGTAGTTCGCGAAATCAATGAATAAGTCTGCCATATGAATGACTTCGTCCAATCAGGCGTCCTATGTCTCACTATGACCGACATTCTAGTTTCATTTGGTAGGTTTGGGATTCACTGCACGGGATAGATCAACTCAGCCGCTCATATTCCCATGAAAAGGTCTGCTCCACATACGCCCGCAGTTTCATTTACATGCTGGTAACGCAGAGTTTGTGGTCACGGCCAGCGCGAATCAGATAATCTCCCAGCAGAAAATGCGGCGCTAAATTTCCCGAGAAGCTAATTGTAAAATTGTCCTGGAACTTAGAACCGTCGCTAAGCTTGAATTTATTAACTCTCAAATGGCCAATAAGTGTCAAATACTGCAATAGAATGATTAATAAACCGAGCAATACATCAAAACGATTTCTCTGCAATTTGCCCGTTGCGAAGTCTGCACGCGTTTCTCCGGCGGCCTGGGAGGCATGCGTCCACTGCCGGCCGGCGGCTCCGAGCACTATGGTTGAGAGGGAGAGGGAGAGGACCACCGTATATGGTTGGTTGAGAGGGAGAGGACCACCGTATATGGTTGGTTGAGAGGGAGAGGACCACCAGCGAGGGAGCGCCGCGGGCTGCAACAGCTGTTGTAATGCCGCACCGGAGGCAGACTCTGCCGGTCACAGCCGGGCCACGGCTCAGTCACCCGGTCATTAGGAGACCGAGCTAATGCGGCGAGTAATTACTGCCCGTGACGTCAGAGCCTCGGGACACGTGCTCGGTCACCGGACCTGTGTCACCGGACCTGTGTCACCGGACCTGTGTCACCGGACCTGTGTCACCGGACCTGTGTCACCGGACGTCAGAGCCTCGGGACACGTGCTCGGTCACCGGACCTGCGTCACCGGACCTGTGTCACCGGACTTGTGTCACCGGACCTGTGTCACCGGACCTGTGTCACCGGACGTCAGAGCCTCGGGACACGTGATCGGTCACCGGACCTGCGTCACCGGACCTGTGTCACCGGACATGTGTCACCGGACCTGTGTCACCGGACCTGTGTCACCGGACCTGTGTCACCGGACGTCAGAGCCTCGGGACACATGCTCGGCCACCGGACCTGTGTCACCGGACCTGTGTCACCGGATGTCAGAGCCTCGGGCCACGTGCTCGGTCACCGGACCTGTGTCACCGGACCTGTGTCACCGGGCGTCGGTCAGAGCCTCGGGCCACATGCTCGGTCACCGGATGTCAGAGCCTCGGGACACATGCTCGGTCACCGGACCTGTGTCACCGGACCTGTGTCACCGGACGTCAGAGCCTCGGGCCACGTACACGGTCACCGGACCTGTCACCGGACGTTGGAGCCTCGGGCCACGTTCTCGGTCACCGGACCTGTATCACCGGACGTCGGTCAGAGCCTCGGGCCACGTTCACTATCACCGGACGTCGGTTTCTGCAGAACACGATCAAAGAAAAGAACATGACGAGAAAGCGTTGAATACAAAGTTTCTCAAAACATTTCAAAATGGAAGACGTGGCTCATCAGCGACTCAAGTTTAAAAAATGAATTAAAAAATTAATTATACTGTAATTGGTGAGCATTTTTAGCATTGCGATAGCCGTAAGACACTCACTGTGAGACAGCCCGCTGAGGCTATGCGCCCTAAACCAAAAACAAGAACAACTGTGAGACAACAGACACGTTTGTTCGTAGACATACATAAGTCAGTTGATTTGCTTTGTATTGTATTATAGAATTAAAAAGTTTAAGAAATGTACTGACGAGCTTTGTATAGGGAGGTGACATCTGTTTTATTTGCGAACTCATACTATCTTAAACACTAACAAACTACATGTATGTAGTTTAGTTAGTATGTATGTAGTTCTGCATGTATGAAATATACATCTTTCACATGACATGGTTATCTATCGGCAGGAAGAATTGATGTTAGGAATTCGATCTAGCCTTTAGGTGTTATAATTAGGCGTTCAAATTGACTAGATACATACATACAAGTCGTCTGCAGCCAGTGAGACTCATCTGACCAGACACTACCACGGCTTCCATATAATTTCTGCTATTTTCACGTGAGCTGCCATCGTTATTTGTATGTATGTACCTTCATTGTATGTACGGACAAGCCACCGGTATGAAAATCAAGGTATTTCTATATAATTTATGACCTTTGCAATTTATATCGTTTGCGACACTAAGTGATACATGATGCTGCCGGAGCCAAAGGTCATGTTTTACCCTCGCTGGACCTCCCAGAGCGCCTCTGAAAGCAGACCGCAATTAGCTCGCCATTTGATCGAAAGGGCGTCATGATAGTACCGTCCGGCTGCCATTTCTCAGATCTGTTCGCGGCTCCACCCTGTCGGCATGCCTCTCATGGTGGCGAGGAGCTGCAGCCAGCCCATAAAACTGAATCGACCAAGTTACGCTGGTTAAAATCTACAGAAACGCCTTTGAAAGGTATCGTGAAACTATTATGATTGACCTTCACATAATCTTTCGAGTTTAAAATTGTCGGCGATTTTTGTGAAGCATGAACGCATGGGTATCCAGACATAAGAGAAAGTTTGTATGTGGCATATTCTATCAGATCATATTTCAGCTGGCTGTTCACCTATGGTCTCGTGACAAATTGTATGCCTCCCATTATTTACCCTGATCTATTTTGTATCCGATCAATGCATTTACAACAGAACATACGTTTCTTTGCGGCGATCGACTCAGGTGGCAATATATTGACAATCAATCACGATCAGTTTAATTGAAATATGCGTGGTCTCGTTGATTCAGCTTTATAATTACAATCGCGTACTACGTGTTCAGTACTGTGCAGGTCCGTTTCCAGTGACTGGCGGCACCTGTATTCTGTACATTCCGCCGGCGCGGCACCCTCAAACAATGCCCAATGCCGCCCAGCTAGTTCCACCGCCCCGCCGCCGTCACACAATGCTCCTAACCGCCCATAACTTGCATTAATAGATAGAGTGTAACACCATGAAAGGGGCCGAAGTGGTCGTATTTTTCAAGCGGTCAGTTAGGCCGATTTAATAAGCTTAATAGTGTCAAAATAGCCCGTCATGAACCACGAGAGCGTCGTAAATAGAGCGCTGGCTGCCCAGCCGTCTGCGGCGAAGGCGGCGCCGTCAGAACGCCGCGCTGCCACCCAGTCGGCGGCGCTGCCAGATTTACAGGCGGCGGAGCTGGCGCAGCCGTGCCATTACGCGAGCGGCGGCTGCCTGGAGTTCGCAGGCCGTTCTCCGCCGAGACGGCCGCTAATTCCGGTATTGCGTTTTATACGGCGCTCCGAGAGGCGAAATTCGCCGAAACTGCCGGCTAACAGGGCGACCGGCCGCGTATTTTCTGCTCGGACGCTAATTTGCGGTACAGAGAGATAATCCGAGCCGGCGAAAAATCCACAGAGGCTGCGCGGCCGCGTACAATGCGCCCCGCTTGTAGCGACTGCGCCAGGAATGCCGCGGCGGCACCCGTTTGAAGCGGCACTTTGTGCCGCTAATGTGCTGCAATCGTCCTCTGCGTTTGCATAACTGGACTCGCACCTGAGGTAGCCGCGGGGTCCGCGCCGTGCGCCGAGCGCCCGCGCCGCTCACGCCGCCACCGCGCCGAGAGCGACGTTCGGGCGCGTCGCAATCGACGCGGGCCGTGCGGCATCCGCCGACGGGGCGGCGACGCAGCGAGCCGTGCTATTGGAACACTAAACGGGCCAGTTTATGGAGCGGTCCATCAGCGTGTGTCGGCCGGGGAGCGGGGCAGAGGGAGGGGGCGGAGGGGGCAGACGTTATCGCTGACTCGGCCCGGGCGGGGATTAATCTCGATCAGCCGGCTGTGCGGCGGCGGGAACGGCGCGGGCGGCGCGCTGACTATGTCTTGATCGCCGCGGAGGAGTCAAGGAGGGCAGTCGCTAGGTGCGGCCTCAGACAGTGCTCGGCAACGATAGGGGGATGTCCAGTTCACTCGTGGAATAATAGGCGTGTAATTATTTCTTAATTCGGTGCAAAATAAAATGGACAGACATCAAATGGCATAGAAAAAACATCAGGCAACAAATGAAGCATTCATTAAAATATCGTCCAAGTAACGTTTATCCCATGCATATGTAATTTGTGCCAGTCATATAACTCATATTCTATTAACAGTGAAATGAGCGTAACCTAGACGAGATTGCTTATTGAAAGACGACCCTAACATGCCACACTTGAAACACTCAAACCCGAATATGTCACCTGAACGCATGGCGTCTGCCGGCACTCATCGACTACCACCTACCCTTGACCTTCTGGAAGCGACACTGAACCTGCAGGGGCGCGATGTTTCACACTCACTCACTCACTCACTCACACTCACACTCTGCACCGTCTACCCAGTCAACCCGTACTCACGACGACGTCGCCGCATTGTTCTACCGACAGGACGGTTTGCAATGCAAGACACGGCTGCACATTGTGGCGCTGACTAAAGACGGGGAGGTGTTGACCGCGCTGAAGACGGGAGGTGTTGACCGCGCTGTGAAGACGGGGAGGTGTTGATCGCGCTGAAGACGGGGAGGTGTTGACCGCGTAAAGACGGGGAGGTGTTGACCGCGCTGAAGACGGGGAGGTGTTGACCGCGTGGGGCGGGGAGGTGTTGACCGCGCTGAAGACGGGGAGGTGTGGACCGCGCTGAAGACGGGAGGTGTTGACCGCGCTAAAGACGGGAGGTGTTGACCGCGCTGAAAACGTGTAGGTGTTGACCGCGCTGAAGACGGAGAGGTGTTGACCGCGCTGAAGACGGGGAGGTGTTGACCGCTCTGAAGACGGAGAGGTGTTGATCGCGTGAAGACGGTGAGGTGTTGACCGCGTGAAGACGGGGAGGTGTTGACCGCGTAAAGACGGGGAGGTGTTGACCGCGTGAAGACGTGGAGGTGTTGATCGCGTGAAGACGGGGAGGTGTTGACCGCGTGAAGACGGGGAGGTGTTGACCGCGTGAAGACGGGGAGGTGTTGACCGCGTGAAGACGGGAGGTGTTGACCGCGCTGAAGACGGGGAGGTGTTGACCGCGCTGAAGACGGGGAGGTGTTGACCGCGCTGAAGACGGGGAGGTGTTGACCCCGCTGAAGACGGGGAGGTGTTGACCGCGCTGAAGACGGGGAGGTGTTGACCGCGCTGAAGACGGGAGGTGTTGACCGCGCTGAAGACGGGGAGGTGTTGACCGCGCTGAAGACGGGGAGGTGTTGACCGCGTAAAGACGGGGAGGTGTTGACCGCGCTGAAGACGGGAGGTTTTGAACGCGCTGAAGACGGGAGGTGTTGACCGCGCTGAAGACGGGGAGGTGTTGACCGCGCTGAAGACGGGGAGGTGTTGACCGCGCTGAAGACGGGGAGGTGTTGACCGCGCTGAAGACGGGGAGGTGTTGACCGCGCTGAAGACGGGGAGGTGTTGACCGCGCAGAAGACGGGGAGGTGTTGACCGCGTGAAGACGGGAGGTGTTGACCGCGCTGTGAAGACGGGGAGGTGTTGACCGCGCTGAAGACGGGGAGGTGTTGACCGCGCTGAAGACGGGGAGGTGTTGACCGCGTAAAGACGGGGAGGTGTTGACCGCGCTGAAGACGGGGAGGTGTTGACCGCGTAAAGACGGGGAGGTGTTGACCGCGCTGAAGACGGGGAGGTGTTGACCGCGCTGAAGACGGGGAGGTGTTGACCGCGCTGAAGACGGGGAGGTGTTGACCGCGCTGAAGACGGGAGGTGATGACCGCGCTGAAGACGGGGAGGTGTTGACCGCGCTGAAGACGGGGAGGTGTTGACCGCGCTGAAGACGGGGAGGTGTTGACCGCGCTGAAGACGGAGAGGTGTTGACCGCGCTGAAGATGGGAGGTGTTGACCGTGCTGAAGACGGGGAGGTGTTGACCGCGCTGAAGACGGGGAGGTGTTGACCGCGCTGAAGACGGGGAGGTGTTGACCGCGTGAAGACGGGGAGGTATTGACCACGCTGAAGACGGGGAGGTGTTGACCGCGCTGAAGACGGGGAGGTGTTGACCGCGTGAATACAGGGAGGTGTTGACCGCGTGAAGACGGGGAGGTGTTGACCGCGTGAAGACGGGGAGGTGTTGATCGCGCTGAAGACGGGGAGGTGTTGACCGCGCTGAAGACGGGGAGGTGTTGACCGCGTGAAGACGGGGAGGTGTTGACCGCGCTGAAGACGGGGAGGTGTTGACCGCGCTGAAGACAGGGAGGTGTTGACCGCGCTGAAGACGGGAGGTGTTGACCGCGCTGAAGACAGGGAGGTGTTGACCGCGCTGAAGACGGGGATGTGTTGACCGCGTGAATGAACCGCCGGTCATAAACCTCCGGGCTCCGAGGGTCGTGACGACCGAGTGAAGACACTGGGAACTGCAACGCAACGGTCTATTAATCCGCTGTGAGTGATCGCCCTTGTAAGGCGTCATATACGCTCACAATGAGTCAAATGGAGCCGCATTGTTGCTGGCCTGCAACAGCGGCGGGCTCTATTCACTTTGCCCAGTGATCATAGTGTACACTGGATTGCAGGTGCTTCGGTCGGTTTGTCAATACGCTATAAATTGAGGTGCTACATGCGTCAGACGGGGGAAGTCTTTGTTCGGTAATGCTGTGTAAATTACGGCACAAGTGTTAATGTAAAATATTGCAGTGCTTTATTACGTGGCCTTAGCCGTAATGCCTGTGTCTAACCTTTTGCAAAAAGCCCATTGTTATATCATATTATCATGTGTAAATTATTTCAATGGCATATTCCGGTTGATTCTCTTTCAGTTCAGAAACGTTAAGTACGTTGTGTCACCGACTGGATTTAATGACCACTGAAATTGAAAAGTAACACCGAACAAAGACTTGGTCACTCTCTCATGCTCCCCGATAATTTCCCGTTCAAATATTATCTATCTATGGTGACTAAGCCTCTCCTTCTCATTTCGATGAGCGCGAACAGAAACAAAAGCCAGACTCCTCTCACAATGAGCTCCCCTCTGTGCGCACCGAACCGATGCATTAATTCGACGTTCGACAAATGCGCCGCACGTGCGACCCATGGCCTGCTGTGGGCGAAGCCGCCCGGTCTGGACCTTTGCCTGGCATTTTGCCACCTTTCTTCACAGTCACTCATCAGCACCAGCACCAGACATTGGTCTGGACAGCACCAGCACCAGCACCAGACATTGGTCTGGGCAGCACCAGCACCAGCACCAGACATTGGTCTGGGGGAAGAGTCGGAAGGGGATGGGGCTGTGGGGGGGGGGGAGCGGCGGTTAGGTGTCCCTGTCCCAGTCACGTCTGGTTCGTGTCATCTTAGGGCGCTCATTACCTCTCATTACGGTGCCACAGAGCAGCCCCGCACAGAATGCAGCCAGAGCCTGGCCAGCGTTGCGATACATTATTGAAGTTCATTCACACACCGAACAACCTTTACATCGTATAATATGCGTTGTTTACGTCATGAGTGCCTCGCTGTTAGATCTATACGGGATCTAAATTGGATTATATGACCAGACCAGATGTGCCAATTGCTGATTTAAAAACCTCCGCATGTTTATGTCTATACGTATGGTATTGAACGGGGTGACATCTGAGGTAGGCCCGGTGTCTGTGTAGCACGTGTATAAACTGTATGTCTGCCTATCTCGGCCAGTTGATACAGCCCAGCAGAAGCCCGTGTTCCATGTACCCATGGAGTCGGAGGCCAGCCGTCTGGACAGTGGTGGTCTGCACGCGGGTGGTCCTCACCCCTCGAGGAGGTCTGAAATGGCAGACATGGACCAGTTTCGCGCTATTTGACAGGGCTAATACGGCTTGATTATTTGCCAGAAGCATGATAAGCAGGCTCAGTTTCAGATAAATGAACTTCTGACAGCCTTGAGCTCAGTTGCCTGTAATTTCTCAATTATGAGAGGTGTTAGTATTGGGCAAGGTACTATGCGAACTAATAAGCTTAGCGAGAGAGAGAGAGCTCCTGACAGTGCGATGAAGCAGAGAAGGTTGCTTAGCTGCCTCATCTCTCCAGATTGGCTTTAATCTGACGAAAGTAACTTCAGCGAAGTCTTGTGAGTTGTGTACCTACCCTTTATCCAATGAAAATGCAGTCTTGAGTTGATGGCTAGAAAGGGACGTTGGAAGCGAATTAGGGTTGATTAAATGTCCATGTTTCTAATGCCATGTGCAGTTACTTCTTACATAGCTTTGCAATGGTTAATGTCACATCCTGGGCCAACGACAGGAGATGGCCTTGCTCGTTTTTACCACTTTCTTCGGAACTGTGCCTATGGCTGTATGGGGTTTTAGTAAAATATATATATATATATATATATATATATATATATATATATATATATATATATATATATATATATATATATATAAATCATGGAAAAGGTTATTGCGCGGATCCCGACGGCTGCGACCTAATGACGCTAGACCGTTGTGAGTCTGTGACTGAAGATTCCGCTGTATGACCGATAGACTCGCTGAACCATGAGACCATGCAGTTTGCGGTGGGGTTTGAGGGCTGAGGCTCAATCGACATATGTACACAGCGGAAATAGACTCGCACTCAGCGACTCTGCAGAAAAAGCAGATGATCATGACAAAATAAATATATTCAGCGCGATATGCTCTGGTTCCATAGCCTCTTTTCTTCCTTTACTTATTTTCGGCGCCGTTACCAAGAAAGAATGATGCTAAATGGAACATTTATCAAAAGTCAGACGTTCGCATACAGTTCAACAAACAATTTCGTCGCAAGACAAATGCATCTGTGGTCGCATTTGGTCCTATCCACCCGACTTAACCGATCTTGAGCTTCTGTCTCTTATCTACCGAAATAACCTCCTCTATCTGCCATCGTCCCAGACCTCCCCTCCACAGTCATTTCTCGCTGGACTCAATCGACCGCGCACACTCCCCACACGCGCGGCTCTCGGGCTGGTAAGCACCTCCGCAATCCGTCGCTTCCCCTTCCCTCCGCGGCAGCTCCTCCCCAGAACCATTCCCCTCCGCCGTCTGTAGCAACTGCCGTACCTAACCCCCACCGTCTGCCGCCACTGCTCCCAGAATCTGCAGCTCGCTGGCTGGCTCGCCCCGGCCGCGTCGTCTATTCCCGGGGGCGGCCAGCGATCCGGCGTAGATCCCGACAGTCCCCCTCAATATAGCACCAATCCCCGCGGCGGCCGGCCGCTGCCACCCAATCTGCGCCCAATCCGCGCCGCTAAGCCGGCTGCTGTTTGCTCAGCGTCCTGCTGCTCCGGGAGACTCATTTCACGGGCCCGCGGCCGCCGCCGCCGCCGCTCATTTCACGCGCCATGTCCGCCGCCGATATCGTCACTTTAGACGCGCGAGACGATAAAGCAGGCCGCCGACGGCCGACGGCGACCGGTAAAGAGACGACGACGCGACGCGGACGACGCAGCGACGCGGACGACGCGACGGCGGCGGCAGCGGCGGCGGTGAGGGCGGTGAGGGCGGTGAGGGCGGTGAGGGCGGCGGCGGCGGAGGTGGAACGAGGAACGAACGAACGACGGATGGTGGTGGTGATGGGACAAAATGAGCCTCTCGACGGACAGCAGATATTTAGCGTGACAGCTTACACCACCGATATCCGCCAGTCGGATATACATGTATTTGCATTTTTGGAGGAATCAGTTTGGCTAGGAGGTTGAAAGCATACAATAGAAAAATAAACAAAACAAAGCAACTAGACAGTAAAGACAAAACAACGCTTTATAAGAAAGATTAAAGCTGAAGGATCCAAATTTTTGACAACACGGGGATCGATCTCTTGAAGCGCAGCTGTTGGCATATAGCACCGTCTAAAGCATGCACGTGTACAACTTCGCTCCAACATGTGCAACCCACTGGCAGATCCAGGGGGGGGCATTTAGGGCTATGACCCCCCCCCCCCCCCCCCCCACCCCCAGGCATAAAGTGGCCTGTTCCCTCCACCCCCCCCCCAAACGATCAAGCTTCACATGAAAAAGCGATCGGTAATAATGTATAATGACTTTGCCTCTGTGACATAAATACAAGTTTCGATGGAAACAAATATCAGGTCATTGCTCGTCTTTAAAACGAGCAATTCGCCGAATGCCTCTTAATCGCTAACGAAGGGTGGTTACAATATACCCGAAAGCTCCGATTTTAATATTTTTCTTGTGGAGTAAGTCCTCTTTGTATTTAATCTATATCACCCACTCCACATCATGTCTTTTCCCGGATCCGAGATGAGTCCCTGAACAGGTCGGAAGGGCATTAAAAAGGTCGGAGGGACCCCTAGACGATCTGAAGGGACCCTGAGCCTTTCAACAGCAAGAATACAGTTGTCCAAGGCAGGGCCTCGGCTAACATGTTAACTGGGGGGAGGGGGGGGGGGGCAAATACCCCCGCAGTAACCGCTGGCGGTCCCCTAGTAACAAAATGTTGGCCCCGCAGTGGGAGCAAAATTCGTAGGTAAAAATACATATGTATGGTCTGTAAAATAGATAAACGTGTCACTGAAGCATGCTTTCAACTTAAAAACAGTAAAACACCGTTTGCATCTTCCCACAATAGCTTTGGAGATCTTGAGGACCAATACCCGCCCCTCGTCGCGTCGGTTCGGTATTGTTGGATTGCATGGATTGGATCTGCATTTATTAAAAATAAAAATAAAAATTTGATGGGGAGTTTCTAATTGCTCCGACTATTTTATCCTCGCCTAATGAAATAGTTTTTGAGTCGAAAATGAAACGCCTCACAAAATGAACTACTAATGTTTTTGTTTTACGGTGTAAGGGATATTATGTCTCAAATTGAGCCCTTGACCCCACTGGCGCATCCAGAACGTCTAAAAACGTCGGTTTGAAGGACTGTCTCAAAAATCGTCTGACTTTTGTTTGTTTTTGCATTAACCCGCGTCGTGCCGGGGGTGAGGCGTTTGGGATGTTGGGTTGGGAGTGACTTGGACGCCCCGATTTTTTTTTCTCTCGGGAATATCACGACAATGGCGGCGTACAGCACCACCGTTTCTGGCACACCTGTTTCGGCATGAACTGCGCACCTTTAGCAAATTTGTTTACCTCTGGTCATCTCAGGTGAGGTCACCAGGTCACGTCAAGTGGACCCACCTCCAAAGAAGGATGTGGTCGAGCCACAGCCAGTGTTTGACTGAGATATGTAACACATAATTTACTCAGGCCATAAGTACTCACAATTCTGCTATCTCCGATTTTTCATATCGGTGAATTTAGGTCAGTTCGATCTTATGACTTCCCCAATATAAGTTAACGGAAAAATTTACAAATGCTTCCGCTATCAGGAGAACATACATTAGATCAGACCAATTGTTTCAATAAAATGTTATTTTAGCTCATTCTTGATGACCCCAACACAATTTTACTCAGTGATCGCCGCATGGTCAGCCGAGGTCATTTGAGCTCACCACCACCTCCTGACAATAACTATAAAAGAAATAAAAATAGACATGAGACCGACACCACTGTGTTTATCACGTCGACACTTCCGTAAATGAGCAACATGACCTACCTGGGTTACCGCATAACCTGGGATGATCTTGACCTGAGGTCAAAATTTGAATTTGACCTAATAACCCGATAACCCGATCATTATGGACATGGTTCGTAGTGCATGCCGAGAAGAACAGGATAACGGCAGTATACTTTTCTATCGTTTGTCTATATATTCATGAGAGAAGAAGTTATGTACTTTTTTGACAAAAACAGTGTGACCTGTGGTGACCTCTGGAACCTATACTATCGACCTGATGTAAAAATTGAGTACACCCAAGTAATTACAAATTTAAGACCTTCCCTTTGTGCTTTTCAGTTTGCTCCTCTTCCTGGCTATCGCAGTAGGTACCTGAAATATTTGGGGGTTTCTGGAGCAAATTTATTCTTAAAAAATATTTGTCCTTTGATGACATCTGGTGCCTGGTGGTGATCTTAATATTGACATGAACACAAAATAATCGAAATACTTTCCACGTGAATTTAGACGAGCTATCTAACGACATTTTTGGATAATGCCTAATCCGCCGAGTTCGAGGGGGGCGTTCAGAAGCCTCCCCTAGCACGACTAACGTGGCGTCGAGCACCGGCAGGGCGCGGGTTAAGAACTGCTTTAAAACAAACTCTCTTTTGTATAAGCTGCTTCCTATAAAATCAGGAAATGTGCTAATTTTCGGAAAATTGCAGTCGTTTTGGTAAAGTATGGCATCGATGGACCCCTTTGATCCGTTCCTGTTCGACCCCCCCCCCCCCCCCCCCCCCCCCCCCCCAATCGTTTTAAAAAATCGAAACGGCTGGCGTGAACCTTTGTCGATGTGCATGTTTATATTTCAAATTTGTATTCAGCTTCATTATTTTATTACTATACTATTTCATTTATAGTTTGCACTTATGTTTTAGTCATTATCACACTTAAAGTATTGTATCAGTATAAGTACGCTTAACCATATGCCTTAGCAACATTTTCTAGAACTGGCCCCCCAGTGAAAATTCGTTGGCCGAGGCCCTGGTCCATGGAAAAAAAACTCAATTTCACGCCGCTCCGCGGCGCAATTTAACTACAAATTATATTATATGCAGGTTAAAACATCGTGCCGTTTCTCGGCGCATGTATGTGTTATGTTGCTACTTTTCTATATCATTGGGCAAAATAGTTCGCTTTAACACTTTTTTACCGCACTTTTAAACGCATGATAACATTTTTTAGAGGTCCGCGCCATACGCAATGCGACGCACTGATGAGAATGCATATCCAGGGCATAAGACTCAAAATGTTCGCGCCGCTCCGCGACGCAAATGATTTAACCCTCGGCCTACGGGAGCTTTTTTCACCTTCGCCCTACGGGGAGGCCTGACAGCCCCCCCCCCCCTGTTAACTTCCAAACCAAGCAACTTAGAGCAATGCAGTAGTAAGGACCAGCATGTTTCAAGTGAATGACCTCGGATCGACCACGTCCAGAACAGCGATTTTGCTGTCAGAAAACCTCAAAATTATAAATTGATAAATGTAAATAAAAAGGCATGTTCCTAGACCAGTATTGTCTCAGAAATACAGAAAAAGTAATTGTTTGTTCGTATCTTGTCAAAAAAAGTCAAAAAAAAGTTATTTTAAAAAATGACGTCATCAGTTTCTTACACTTAGGGAGCTATCACTCAGTCAAAAATAGAGATATTGCTTTGAAATTTGGTTTGGGTATTGTCCATACTCACTGCTCTAACATATATTCCGGTTTTTGTTAACATCTTTGCAAAAAAAAATTTGCGGTGATTTTTTCCCAAAACAAAATCAGTTTTTTTTTTATTTTAGGGGTCACAAACCCAAAAAAAAATTTAATCAGAGATTGCCATTTTAAAGAAAATGCCATTTTGTGTCTTTGCTGAATTGCGTTTGCAATTTGCTTCAACACTGTTTTCTACGATTTTTCCAATATTTATCGTTTTTCCACGAACATGACGTCATCAAAACATGATTATCTCCGAAACTGCTTCACCAATTTCAATGAAATGTTTACAGCATACGTATAATTGTTGTAAACTCAGCTACTGACAATTTCAGCAAAATGCGCCGCATGTGTAAAACGTTATTCAAGAAAAAACCTCAGGGGGCCTCTCAGCCCCCCCCCCCCCCCCCCCCCCTAGGGCGAGGGTTAAGAGTTTCAGGTCTTCAACCTGAAAACAAAATATTCAAAGTTGGTATAGCTAATTCCAAATTGGTGTCACTGGTTCCAAGTTGATATGGCAGTTTGCTAACTCCAGCTCCTAAAAGTTGGTATGGCCCATGTCATACATGTCATACTTTATTCTCCATCCATGTAACGTGCCTTTTCATCTGTTTTGTTTGGCCCTTTCAACGCTTGGGAAGGGGGCCCTTTCACGGCGCCCCCCCCCCCCCCCCATGGATGAAATTATGGCTACGTGCTTGTATATATATAATATATCATGCGTTGGACATCTAGAAGCCGACAAATCAACTAATCGATTAATGTTTGAAAAATCGTAACAAATAGAGTCTTAAAGCACATTGCAAATAAAAGGCGTCAAAAGAAAGGAAATGATATTGTCTTCAAAATGGTTATCTCGGATTTTCGAAATTCTGCGTTTTTGACCCTAAAAATGGGGGGGGAAATATTTTTTCTTCTTCTTTTTGTTGTGAATTTGACAAGTGAATTTGTTCAGCTCGAATACCAAAATAAGGTGATAGGCCCAAATCCACGGAGAAAAAAAATGAGAGTACCTTTTTGCCATAAAAAGATCCCCCCACGGAGAGAGGCTGGATCCGCCAGTGGGTGTGTCCTACCTCCCACCGATTTGCCCCCCCCCCCCCAACCGACGGCTGGATCCGCCAGTGGTGCAGCCCATGCCATAACATCCGACGTTTGCTCTGCTTTCAGCTGAAACCGCTGCGCTATGCGACAGCAGCCCGTTCACCCCGTGCTGCCCACGGTTCGCCTTCGCTCAGGTGTGACGGTGACGGCTCCTGTGAGACGCCGCCTGCGAGCTAACGGCTCCCGTGAGACGCCGCCTGCGAGCTGACGGCTCCTGTGAGACGCCGAGGCCACAGTCGCCGCTGAGTGTCACGAGGTTAGCGGTTCAGCTGACACCGCGGCTGACCGAGAGCGCTGCCAACTGCAGCTGGGCTGCCAACTGTGCTCTCGACAGCCGAGCGGTGACACAACTGTGCGGCGTGCGTGTGTGCACACAGGTGAATGTGCAGAGCCGACAGGGAACTGATGACCTCACGAGTATCTGCGGTGAACTACAGGGTGGCTTCTTCGCGAGCACCTGTGACGGATGACAGAGGACTATAGTGGCTTCACGAGCACCTGTGACGAGCGACCGAGGATTAGAGTGGCTTCACGAGCAGCAGCCGATCTGAGATGCGAGTGACGTCACACTGAGACGAAAGTCGGCTCTCATTGTAACACCGCGTCAGGAATGCCGGTACACAGCAGACTTGTAACGAATCAATTTTGTTTTTAAGTCGACTCAAGTCTGACTCAGCCGAAGAACTGACTCGACTCTCGACTCAAGTGCTGTTTCAAACAAATTTAATCGACTCGACTCTTGACTCAAGTATTGTTTTTTTTTTTTAATTGAATCGACTCGACTCATGACTCATCCAAAAATGTCCGACTCAGTCACTCATGAGTCGATTAATGACTCAACTCTGAGTCGGTTACAAGTCTGGAACACATATCTATTTTAAAAATTGCTGCGGGAACTTGTCAGTTTCCAGATCTTTTGCTAAATGCCATCAAAAGATTCGCTTCATTTCAGCTTCCATGTTGCAAATTGTCGTGACATCTAGTGAAATTCTAGACACGCCGTTTAATTTCGTACGGGGAAATGTTCTTGGAGCTGAGATGTGTCGCAAGGTCGTATTCCTATATTTAATCCTAACTGCCTCAGTCCATCGCTCGCTCTCCCTCTCGCTCTCGCTCTCTCGCTCTCTCGCTCTCGCTCTCGCTCTCGCTCTCGTTCTCGCTCTCGCTCTCGCTCTCGCTCTCTCGCTCTCGCGCTCTCGCGCTCTCGCGCTCTCTCGCTCTCTCGCTCTCTCGCTCTCTCGCTCTCTCGCTCTCTCGCTCTCTCGCTCTCTCGCTCTCTCGCTCTCTCGCTCTCTCGCTCTCTCGCTCTCTCGCTCTCTCGCTCTCTCGCTCTCTCGCTCTCTCGCTCTCTCGCTCTCTCGCTCTCTCGCTCTCTCGCTCTCTCGCCCTCTCGCCCTCTCGCTCTCTCGCTCTCTCGCTCTATGTCTGGTGCTCACTACCTTTCCCTGTTCTCCTCCCTGCTTTGCCTGCTTTCCCGTAGTTTCTCCCTGCTCTTCCCGCACTTCTGTCCGCTCTGCGACCTGCCCGCTCTCGTCTCCCGGTGGTGTTTCAATAACCGGCCGTGTGTCAGGACAGATAATCAGCTCCATCGGATGCCCGTCTGATTTGTCACTGAAATTAGACGATCGCCCCGGCCAAGATTGATCACTGGCCAGCTCTTCAGGCAAATTAGAAATATGGCGGCGCGGCAATCGCGACGCGACCGCGCGCCATTCGGGCAAATTAGCTTAGAGCTGGACAAGAATCCATCACTCTGCCGGTAATTGGTAATTGGCACGCTGCCAGTATTGTTTCACTGGTGGCTACAATTTGTCGCAGATGGTCTGAGAATCTGGCGGACGCTGGATCGGAGACGGACCAATTTACGCGAGCCGGGGCCGCTGTGGGGTTCGTCTGGAAGGCTGATCACCTCCGATCGTGGCGGGTGAGACGACTGATCGGTCAGCGGTTTAACCCCCGCGCGCCCATGACGGGGCGGACACGGACTGATCCGTCACGGCCCGTGCCCGTGTCGGCCCGGGTCACCGCCACGACAGTTACTGATCAGCGGTAACCAGGTTACCAGTTGGGAAGATACTGATGGGCGTTACCAGGCTACTGGCAGAACGGATAGCAGTGGGAATTACCAGTTTGCCGGCCAACCGAGTGAAGAGCGATACGACAGCAGGGCAAAGCGGCAGGACGATACCAGAGCATTCAACCGGGTCTCGGTCGTGCTCACTGCATTTAGGGGAAGGAGGGGGGGGGTCGACAGTGGTTCTCCACCACCGCATGCGGTACCTATATGTAACGTTCAACGCTGCATGTTTAAACGCAAGTGGTGCAGAGAACTGGTGTTTTTGATAAACGCATTAACCCAATATTACTTCAAAAATCAAAAAATACCTCACAAGCTCACGAGCCAATCAATGATTGTTCCGAAACTTATCAAACTAACAAAAAAATTAACTTGTCAACCGTTACGAATTCGCGATTGATATTTCAGCAGGTAATTACAGTATAGGTATAATCGAAAACTCTGCAAACGGTTCCTTTTTGTTGTGCAAATTATAATGCTAAATATGCTATAACCAATGTTTTCCATTCATTCCGTTGACTGCTATCATTATGGCAGCTATTTGATAAAGGAGAAATTGCGTCTCGCGAAATGCCACGTTTGAACGGTGTACCGTGTAAGGTACTAAGGTAGGTGCTTTTCTAAGCATTCGAGCATTTTCAAGGCCAATAACGCCATTCTCAGTAAACGAGACTTCAGTATGTCTTACGCACGAGGCAGCTAAATAGTTCAGCCATACCTATTGTTGGATGTTGCGCGCATAAAAAAAAACGAGAAACTGAGGATTCTCCAATAAACAGTATTACTTTTATATCATCCGGCCTGCCGTCTCACCATCATTTCCCCGCCACGCGCCAATTCTCCATTGTCCAATGGGAGTATCATCGTTCACGAATTCAGTGGGGTAATATATGCAATACAGTCGTATATGGTTATACGTGAGAACTCATTTCTCACGTCCCCTACGTTAGTGTAGGACGACGGTGCCGCCGTCTCTGCCGAGTTGTGAATTACCGACCGATGGCATAGAGTCGAACCGGGTCAAGCTTCAATAAACAAACTATAGATGTCGCGGCAGTATTGCCGTTAATATTAAAGATGGCGCTGCATCGCTCCCACTGAGCGTATCATGATGTGCATTGCTTTTCAGGCATGCAAACGATTCTGCGAATCGAAAAGAAATATCTCCCGGTAATAGCATATTCAAAATAAGCTTTGCCCTGATGCCGTACACTGGAAGTGCAAAGCAACAAACCACAGAGCTGACGACGGTACTGGAGCTGAACACAGAACACATAACACGAACCCAATTTGGCACTGGCGTATGGACTTGGTATAGGGGCGTCAGTCCGCAGAAATGAAATGATCGAGAGGACTCTTCTTTCAACACCACACCGCAATCAAAATAACCATTTTTTCATTGAATAAGTTACCATAGTAAAACTCTGAAAAATGCAAATAACGGGACGCATACATACCTAATACATTTTATATACAATTTCTTACCTTTTATTTCCGGAGGTCCAACATGAAGTTCCGGATCTTCTTGAAGTTTCTACACACCTATGCACCAGTAAGTACATCAACGGGTTGATTCTCGCTGGTTCTTCCTCTCCGACAACGGTGTTCACAAAATCGCCTCCACCACTCGCCCGATAAGCTGTTCACCTCACCAGTCCTTCGATACACCTTGTTAAATCGCTCCGAGCACCACGCCACACCACTGCCGCAATACTCACCCACTCCCCAATACCACTGCCGCAATACTCACACACTCCCCAATACCACCGCCGCAATACTCACAAACTTTCCAATACCACTGCCGCAATACTCACATACTCCCCAATACCACTGCCGCAATACTCACACACTCCCCAATACCACTGCCGAAATACTCACACACTCCCCAATACCACTGCCGAAATACTCACACACTCCCCAATACCACTGCCGCAATACTCACACACTCCCCAATACCACTGCCGCAATACTCACACACTCCCCAATACCACTGCCGCAATACTCCACACTCCACAATACCACTGCCACAATACTCACACATTCCCCAATACCACTGCCGCAATACTCACACACTCCCCAATACCACTGCCGCAATACTCACACACTCCCCAATACCACTGCCGCAATACTCACACACTCCCCAATACCACTGCCGCAATACTCGCACACTCCCCAATATCACTGCCGAAATACTCACACACTCCCCAATACTCACACACTCCCCAATACCACTGCCGCAATACTCACACACTCCCCAATACCACTGCCGCAATACTCACACACACCCCAATACCACTGCCGCAATACTCACACACTCCCCAATACCACTGCCGCAATACTCACACACTCCCCAATACCACTGCCGCAATACTCACACACTCCCCAATACCACTGCCGAAATACTCACACACTCCCCAATACCACTACGGCAATACTCACACACTCCCCAATACCACTGCCGCAATACTCACACACTCCCCAATACTCACACACTCTCCAATACCACTGCCGCAATACTCACACACTCCCCAATACCACTGCCGCAATACTCACACACTCCCCAATACCACTGCCGAAATACTCACACACTCCCCCATACCACTACCGCAATACTCACACACTCCCCAATACCACTGCCGCAATACTCACACACCCCCCAATACTCACACACTCTCCAATACCACTGCCGCAATACTCACACACTCTCCAATGCCACTGCCGCAATACTCACATACTCCCCAATACCACTGCCGCAATACTCACACACTCCCCAATACCACTGCCGAAATACTCACACACTCCCCAATACCACTGCCGAAATACTCACACACTCCCCAATACCACTGCCGCAATACTCACACACACCCCAATACCACTGCCGCAATACTCACACACTCCCCAATACCACTGCCGCAATACTCACACACTCCCCAATACCACTGCCGCAATACTCACACACTCCCCAATACTCACACACTCTCCAATACCACTGCCGCAATACTCACACACTCCCCAATACCACTGCCGCAATACTCACACACTCCCCAATACCACTGCCGAAATACTCACACACTCCCCCATACCACTACCGCAATACTCACACACTCCCCAATACCACTGCCGCAATACTCACACACTCCCCAATACTCACACACTCCCCAATACTCACACACTCTCCAATACCACTGCCGCAATACTCACACACTCTCCAATACCACTGCCGCAATACTCACACGCTCCCCAATACCACTGCCGCAATACTCCCGCACTCCCCAATACCACTGCCGCAATACTCACACACTCCCCAATACCACTGCCGCAATACTCACACACTCCCCAATACCACTGCCGCAATACTCACACACTCCCCAATACCACTGCCGCAATACTCACACACTCCCCAATACCACTGCCGCAATACTCACACACTCCCCAATACCACTGCCGCAATACTCACACACTCCTCAATACCACTGCCGAAATACTCACACACTCCCCAATACCACTACCGCAATACTCACACACTCCCCAATACCACTGCCGCAATACTCACACACTCCCCAATACCACTTCCGCAATACTCACACACTCCCCAATACCACTGCCGCAATACGCACACACTCCCCAATACCACTGCCGCAATACTCACACACTCCCCAATACCACTGCCGCAATACTCACACACTCCCCAATACCACTGCGGAAATACTCACACACTCCCCAATACTCACACACTCCCCAATACCACTGCCGCAATACTCACACACTCCCCAATACCACTGCCGCAATACTCACACACTCCCCAATACCACTGCCGAAATACTCACACACTCCCCAATACCACTACTGCAATACTCACACACTCCCCAATACCACTGCCGCAATACTCACACACTCCCCAATACTCACACACTCTCCAATATCACTGCCGCAATACTCACACACTCTCCAATACCACTGCCGCAATACTCACACACTCCCCAATACTCACACACTCCTCAATACCACTGCCGCAATACTCACCCACTCCCCAATACCACTGCCGCAATACTCACACACTCCCCAATACCACTGCCACAATACTCACACACTCCCCAATACTGTCACACTCCCCAATACCACTGCCGCAATACTCACACACTCCCCAATACTCACACACTCCCCAATACCACTGCGGCAATACTCACACACTCCCCAATACCACTGCCGCAATACTCACACACTCCCCAATACTCACACACTCCCCAATACCACTGCGGCAATACTCACACACTCCCCAATACCACTGCCACAATACTCACACACTCCCCAATACTCACACACTCCCCAATACCACTGCGGCAACACTCACACACTCCCCAATACCACTGCCGCAATACTCACACACTCCCCAATACCACTGCCGCAATACTCACACACTCCCCAATACCACTGCCGCAATACTCACACACTCCCCAATACCACTGCCGCAATACTCACACACTCCCCAGTACCACTGCCGCAATACTCACTCACTCTCCAATACTCACACACTCCCCAATACTCACACACTCCCCAATACTCACACACTCCCCAATACTCACACACTCCCCAATACCACTGCCGCAATACTCACACACTCCCCAATATCACTACCGCAATACTCACACACTCCCCAATACCACTGCCGCAATACTCCCACACTCCCTAATACCACTGCCGCAATACTCACACACTCCCCAATACCACTGCCGCAATACTCACACACTCCCCAATACCACTGCCGCAATACTCACACACTCCCCAATACCACTGCCGCAATACTCACACACTCCCCAATACCACTGCCGCAATACTCACACACTCCCCAATACCACTGCCGCAATACTCACTCACTCTCCAATACCACTACCGCAATACTTACACACTCCCCAATACCACTGCCGCAATACTCACACACTCCCCAATACCACTGCCGCAATACTCACACACTCCCCAATACCACTGCCGCAATACTCACACACTCCCCAATACTCACACACTCCCCAATACCACTGCGGCAATACTCACACACTCCCCAATACCACTGCCGCAATATTCACACACTCCCCAATACCACTGCCGCAATACTCACACACTCCCCAATACCACTGCCGCAATACTCGCACACTCCCCAATACCACTGCCGCAATACTCACACACTCCCCAATACCACTGCCGCAATACTCACACACTCCCCAATACCACTGCCGCAATACTCACACACTCCCCAATACCACTGCCGCAATACTCACACACTCCCCAATACCACTGCCACAATACTCACACACTCCCCAATACCACTGCCGCAATACTCGCACACTCCCCAATACCACTGCCGCAATACTCACACACTCCCCAATACCACTGCCGCAATACTCACACACTCCCCAATACCACTGCCGCAATACTCGCACACTCCCCAATACCACTGCCGCAATACGCACCCACTCCCCAATACTCACCCACTCCCCAATACCACTGCCGCAATACTCACACACTCCCCAATACCACTGCCGCAATACTCACACACTCCCCAATACCACTGCCGCAATACTCCCACACTCCCCAATACCACTGACGCAATACTCACACACTCCCCAATACCACTGCCGCAATACTCCCACACTCCCCAATACCACTGCCGCAATACTCACACACTCCCCAATACCACTGCCGCAATACTCACACACTCCCCAATACCACTGCCGCAATACTCACACACTCCCCAATACCACTGCCGCAATACTCCCACACTCCCCAATACCACTGCCGCAATACTCACACACTCCCCAATACCACTGCCGCAATACTCACACACTCCCCAATACCACTGCCGCAATACTCACACACTCTCCAATACCACTGCCGCAATACTCACACACTCCCCAATACCACTGCCGCAATACCCACGCACTCCCGCACAAGAAGCAATATACAAAGAGCGTTCTCTACCACATATTCAATCGTAGAAGTCTAAAGCTCACGCGATCCATTCCACGCCTGAGACACCACATACGCACACACAGCCCGGTTCGTTCTGAGCGCTGATTGGTTGGTGCATGTCATGACCCGGCCCGGTCCTTGCCCGAGGCTACAGCTCGGACCGGGAGGGAGGGGCGGGGCGGGAAGGCGACTGCGATGGCCAGGGCTGGTTTGCCGGTCGGAGCCGGAGTTTACTTGCTGCACTGCTAGTGTGCACGAGCGAAGCGTTGTTGGTTTCGTTTATATTGTCATATCATCGCATTATTTGGCGCTCCACTCGTTTTGCACTAAAGTTACATGTGAATATACCATCATTATCCGATAGATTTTTACTTCACGTTTACAATGAACAATAGTCGAACTCATACCTATCACAAAATAGGCGTGCAATCACGTCATGGAAATGAGCTCTCTAGACCTACAGGCTAAATACCCACACAACAACAAAGCAATAACACACAATCAACATTGCAAACTGTTCATCCACCTGTTTTGAATAAGTCTTAAACATCTAGAAAATCAGCAAAGCCTTTCACGATAGGTACAATATTATCAGAACTCAAACACCATGAGATCCGCCAACGAAACGTATGCTTGCCCGACGCAGGCCAGCTTCCAGAACTCAAACACCATGAGATCCACCAACGAAACGTATGCTTGCCCGACGCAGGCCAGCTTCCAGAACTCAAACACCATGAGATCCACCAACGAAACGTATGCTTGCCCGACGCAAGCTAGCTTCCATATCCAATAGCGGTGGCGGCCCGGTCTGATCGCTATAATCATATGTCGCTATTTTGATCCTATGATCATTCCAATGCTACTCGTTGTATTATGCCGGTCGCCGAGAAGGTGAACACTCCGGTCATCACGTTACTGCTCCGTGCGGTTCGCTCTCCGACGCCATCAATGCTTCTAGTATTGCGTGCTTGCCAGGTACAAGTTCATATCTTATGATAACAACGCTCCAAACAGATGAGCGCATTTCGGCCCGGCACACGTCAGTCGCCAGCGATATTACCACCCTGATCGATACACTCATGCCCGGTTCAGTTCGGTCACAGTTCAATCGCAGTTCAGTCACAGTTCAGTCACAGTTCAGTCACAGTTCAGTCACAGTTCAGTCACAGTTCAGTCACAGTTCAGTCACAGTTCAGTCACAGTTCAGTCACAGTTCAGTCGCAGTTCAGTCACAATTCAGTCTCAGTTCAGTCGCCGGTGAGGTCCACATCCCCGTCATAGGGACAGCCGTCCAGCGGGTCCTCATCCGACTCCCCAGCTGAAAACTGCAGCTCGTCGGAGTCGCGGCGGGACTCAGGAAAAACTGGCTGCTCTCTGTCGTCAGCTGATTCCGGGTACACCGGTGTCTGTCTGCTTTCTACAAACTCCTGATATATCGGTGTCTCTCTGTTTTCGACTGATACCTGAAATACTGGATGATGTACGCCGTCAGATGATTCCTGATAGACTGGCTGGTCGGCTTTGTCAGCTGATTCCGGGTAAATTGGCTGTCCGCTGTTCTCAGCCGATTCTCTGTAAATTGATCGTCCATTACTGTCAGCAGATTCCAAATACAGGGGCTGATCCATGTCCTCAGCAGCTCCCGTAAACACCGAATGGTCTCTGCTGTCCGCTGATTCAGAGAACACCAGCTGCTGTCTGCTGTCAGCAGACTCCGAACAGACCGGCTGGTTTCCGTCCGCAGCCTGACCGGCGCTCACCGCCTGGCTGCCGACGTCTCCAATGTCACTATATTCCGTCTGCCCACAGTCCGCAGGCTCAAGATAGACTGTTCGCTCCCTGGTATCCTCCTCTGGTTCAGTGAAGGCGGGCTGGTGTCCGGTATCGTCCGTCTGGTGTGTATAAACCGTCTGCAGTCTGCCGTCAGCAGCTGACGCGAAAGCTGATTGGTGGCTGCTGGCGGCCGTGAGCAGATCGGCGAACACGGTGCCGTCGGGAGCGGAGAGCGGGACGGCCGCGGTCCAGTCCAGCCCCGGACATAGGCTGGAGAGGGGAGCTGGTACCCCGTCACCTGGGAACGACACAACAGGCAACGGTCCATGAAGACATAAGATAAAATTAATAGTGGTGTTCTTAAGGATACCTAATGCACAAAAAAAAACGTAGACAGAATAAATCGGACAAAAAACTTACGTCAGACTAAAACCGTACTTATTCAAGAAGTAAAAAAGACTGGACCTGCTGCAGCAGTTTCCGTGCGGCAATTTCATGAGCGACAGCTTGGATTGAGCATCGCCAACGCAAGGTCCGCAAACAAAGACAAGTGATAGTCCGTAGGTGTGCTGCTTCTTCCCTGTAACTCCGTTGACGTTACTGGTTCCCGCCACATAGTAGTTACCGATTGTGATTGTAGGTGTCAGCACCGGCGGAGCTGGCTCCAAGGGCAGCATCAGGTCCCTGGTCAGGTCACTCAGGCTGATCACTGAAAACAGGCCGACAGACACACACAGTGATACCTCAAAACACATTAGAGGAGGTGATCGAATCTTAACCCGGCATTCACTGGGGTCTCAGCCGAACGCCATTGACTGCGGGGGGCGTTAAACGCCCCCCCCCCTTGATTATCTTCCGAACCAATGATCGCAGCGAGACGCACAAGGCGGAAATCGAAAGCTCTCAATGAGATGAATCTAAAGCATACTAAAAAATGTCAAAGTGAGGTAAATTGTCAGGCCACGGTCAGGTCAAATGTCAAAATCGACGTATTTGCGCTTATGGGCCATATTTTCCATCCAAAGCCTTCGATTACGACCATGATCACCCAAAGTGTTGCCAAATATATGATACACATCCCGCATGACCTAAAGTGAGATTGTTGGCCAAGGTCAAGGTCAGGGTCAGGTCACAAAAGGTCACTATGCTTAAAGTATCTACGAAAGTCATACAACACATGTTTTCTAAGTTATTTTCCACGTAGAATTTGACAGTGATAGTCATTGTACCACCTGACTTCATGTATGTGAAGTTAATGTCAAGTTCAGGTCAAGTTCAGGTCAAGTTCAGGTCACTGAAGGTCAAAATTTTAATTGATAAATCGAAATAAAAAAGGCATGTTTCTAGACCAGTTTTGTCTCAGAAATACAGTGGTGCAATTTATTTGTCTGCATCTGGTCAAAAAATGCAATAACAAAAACATTTGTAAATATAATTCATGAGTTGCCCATACTCTAGATGCCATACTCTAGATGTCAGTCAAAAATGGTGATATCAATCTGAAATTTGGTATGATAATTTCCCATATGTGGTTCGCTGACATATATTCCGTCTTTTTTAGTATCTTTGAAAAATTCGATTCAATGGGCATTTAAAAAAAAATGATTTTTTTTTTGTCAAAACCCAAAATTTCCCAAATTCCGAGATAGCCAGTTTGTAGCCCTTGCAATTTGTTATCTTTTGCCGTTTCTCGATTGCATTTTTCTTTAAATATGGTATTTCTACGGCTTGGCAAAGTTTAGCTGATTTTGGTGTAAAACTAGTGTATAGTGACGTCACTAAATTTGATATAACTCGAGAGAGATAAAAAAAAATCGACGAAATTTCTTTATTTTTTTACAGAAGACGTAAACGTGATTTATAAGAAGGTATCCGAAGTTTCACGTTGATAGCGCTATTCGTTCTTGAGCTATTACGAAAATGCATCAGGGGGGGGTGCGTTAAACGCCCCCCCCCCCCCCCCGTCAATGGCGGGTTAAGGTATAACCCGTTCAAAGTATTTCAACAACAAAACCACGCATTGACTGGTGATGGTTAACCAATGAAACACATTTGTCACCAAGTATTCACAACTTCTTGGCAAGCTTGAAAGGAACCAATTATTTCTACGAGAGCTTGGTATCAGACAAGAGTAAGTCAATAACATAATTTTAAATCTCCACAATCTTTGACATTGTGTAAGAATATCCATCTAAGCAGCACATAAATCCCACTGGCCACTGTCGACTATCACTGGTGAGCTTACGCGGCGCAGCCGTTGACTGTCTGTGCTCCTCCGGTGGCGCCACCGCAAAGATCAGTGCAGTGCTGGTGCTGCCACCTGGACCACAGGCGCCGGACGACGCCGTCAGCTGCTTGTAGGTGACATTTTCGCCCTTTCGCCACTTGGCACGACGATTCTGAAACCACACCTGCGAGCACAGAGTCTGTCAACTTCGCTTGGGAGGTCACGTTTTTAGCTAATGTTATATACTTGCAGTTAAACATTTTGAACGTCAAATTGCATGGCGCAGGATTGAACTTTTTTTTAAATGAGCAACAAAACGACAGGTGTCACTAACAGTGTACTGCGCTGTACCCGGACTGCGCCCACACGACTGACTTGAACCCGTTCACCGCTCGCCAATAGCCGTGCCCCGCTGACCTGGACCCGTGCCTCGGTGAGGTCGGCGCTGGCGGCGATATCCTCCCGCAGCACCACGTCCGGGTAGTGGGTCATCTGGAACGCCCTCTCCAGCTGGTTCAGCTGCTGACTGGTGAACGTTGTCCTGCCGCAGCGACGTCACAGCTCGTGTCGGTGACGACACGTATGTTCCAGCCATTCAAACAGAGCTTTTCCCATACATATGATGCGTTCTTCAAGATTTATACAATACATTCATCAGCAAACATTCGGTTAGAGTGAGGTCAGCTGGGCCGCTGGCTAAGGATTGCGATGCAGCACATCATGTTCCGTAGCTGCTGATTAGTCTGCCAGACGCTGAGCGGCCTCCCTCGGACCTCGGACACGCGCGCGGTCGGCTCACCTGTAGCGTCGCTGTTTTCTCTTCAGCGTCCCCGAGAGCGACGTCAAAGTGATGACGTCACCAGTGGCCGTCTGGATGGTGGCCAGGTCGTCGAGCAGAGCCTCGGTGGCCGGCGGAAGCTGCTGGGTTTCGCCAGCAGTGGTGGGTCCCGTCTCAGGGCCGGACGGCGCTGTAACATGCAGTGGACGGTGATACTCAGTCGTGGGAAATATGTGTGGTGCCATGTACTTTGTATGTACCGCCTAAGCGCCAGTAATTGATTTGCCTAATTTGCCGGATCGAATTTAGTTGGGTCGAGAAATTCGCCCAAGAGAAATCATTAAATTAATTAATTATCTTCAACCTGAAACATTGCCATAAGTAGGTATTATTTCAAACACATGAAACGCATTGGCCGCATACTCACTCCTTATCAATATAACAATACATTAGCTGGTAGCATTACACCACCGAATAATTACAAGTGTTACAGAGTTGATGTGTAAGAAACATGACATCCCACAGCTATCATAATTCAAGACTCTAGAATCTTCGGCCCCGAAGCCAAGTGTCCAGTTGCGTCCACGTCACGTCCTGTGACGTCCCGTTGCGTCCACGTCACGTCCTGTGACGTCCCGTTGTGTCCACGTCACGTCCCGTCACGTCCCGTTGTGTCCACGTCACGTCCCGTCACGTCACGTTGTGTCCACGTCACGTCCCGTCACGTCACGTTGCGTCACCTCCTGCCACTGCCGGCCACCGCCTGTCGCCCCGCGTAATTACATTTGCACGTAATTGAATTGACTGAAATCTGGTCCGGACCGGGGCTTCCTTGCCGGGCGGGACGCGGCAATCGTCCGGAGCCGGCCGCGGTCCCAGCACGGCGCGTCCAGTGATCAACTCCAGTGACCAGCCCCAGTGACCACCTAACGCGGACCTCACCACCGGCCGCGGTCCCAGCACGGCGCGTCCAGTGACCAACTCCAGTGACCAACTCCAGTGACCACCTAACGCGGACCTCACCACCGGCCGCGGTCCCAGCACGCAGCGCCCAGTGACCGTGGTCAGTGACCAGGGAAGACGTTTTTGTAGTCGTGCTCCCAGCATGTACAATAGTATTCCAGCTGGACTCGCGGAGCTGGGACCGCGAAGCTTCGGCAGAGCACTAAAGTGTGAACTTTTAGCCGCGGCGGCTGAGTGAGCGACTGCCGCGTGACTGCGCTGGCCATGCCGATGTACCGTGTGAATGGTTTTAAGTGATGTGTTTCAGAGCGATTGTGAGTGTCAGTTTTCCCCTCCCCTTGTGTTCCATCTTGACTCGGAGCTTAATAGCCACTACTTTAGTGGAAAACCCCATGACCGTGAATATACGAATATACCACCCGGCGCGGACCCGGCGCAAGCAGGGCTGGAACGCGCTCCTTACCTTGGGGATGGACGCAGACTTCACAACTGAACGGCAAGCGCCTCCAGGACTTCCAGGTGCTACTTACCTGCAGGACTGGCGGGGGACCCCGAGCGACACGACACTACTTGCCTGGCGTGCAGGCTCACAGCCGGGGGGTACGGTGCTACTCATCTCGCAGACTGGCTCACAGGCCACAGTCGGGCGTCACAGTCCTCTTACCTGGTGGGCTTGCTCACAGTCGGGCGTCGCAGTCCTCTTACCTGGTGGGCTTGCTCACAGCCGGGGTCACAGTCCTCCTACCTGGTGGGCTTGCTCACAGCTGGGAGTCACAGTCCTCTTACCTGGTGGGCTTGCTCACAGTCGGGCGCCACAGTCCTCTCACCTGGTGGGCTTGCTCACAGTCGGGCGCCACAGTCCTCTCACCTGGTGGGCTTGCTCACAGTCGGGCGCCACAGTCCTCTTACCTCGCAGACTGGCTCGCAGTCGGGCGCCACAGTCCTCTCACCTGGTGGGCTTGCTCACAGTCGGGCGCCACAGTCCTCTCACCTGGTGGGCTTGCTCACAGTCGGGTGTCACAGTCCTCTCACCTGGTGGGCTTGCTCACAGTCGGGCGCCACAGTTCTCTCACCTGGTGGGCTTGCTCACAGTCGGGCGCCACAGTCCTCTCACCTGGTGGGCTTGCTCACAGTCGGGCGCCACAGTCATCTCACCTGGTGGGCTGACCGTCTCCCAGGCGTCGAATAGCCGCGACGACAGGAACGGCAACTCGACACCGCGCGATGCCCAGGGCAGCATCTCGGCGGCGACGGCGCACTGCTGAGGAGACTCCGGAGCGCCTCCTCAGGAGACGCGGCCGGCCAAGGAGCGCTGGCAGAGGGTGGAGGTCCTCACACGGCCTGCTCCAGGGTCCTCAGGAGCGGCAGCCACGTATGATGCTCCAGGCTTTTCAGGAGCAGGAACGACTGCAGAATGCAGCACAGAGCGGAGACTGCGGAGGTGGCGGTGTGGTGACGGCTGTGTGTGTGGTCTGGTGTGTGGAGAGGCGGCTGAGTCGCCGCCGCTACAGTCAGTCAGTGTGGTAGCGACTCCCTCCGCTCGGCCCGGAAGGAAGCCGGACAAGGTGGGACGCGCCGCTCGCCGCCGCCGCCGCTGGATTTGTGGTTTGCCGACCGATAAATCAATAGGCAAGCATTGTTACAGTTGACTCTCTGTTGGAAACTTTGCAAATCACCACTCATGTGTTACTCCTGGTACTGACAAATTGAAATGAGCGCACACACCAATGCACTGAGCAACGTATATTTTTTAGGAGTTGAGGTTTTGATGGACTGCCGAGAGCAATGCATTTCATTAATGCTTTCTGCCGATCATCAAACCATTTATCCAATAAAAGCGAATGAGCGATTGTGAACGTGAACGATTGTGGATAGCTATTGAAGTAATAAAGCGCATACATAATGCATATATAGTTAAAAACAAGATGGCGATATTCGGACGTTCCAGTTTGTTTTCGCTTTAGCACTAGTTTCTCCTTCAAGCCTAAATGCAAAACTGATTTGCTGTGTGGTTTTGTGAAGAATACCGTTGATTTATTCACCAGCCAGTGTTGCCACTGAGGCGCGTTCGACTTCAGTGATGCCATCCAACCGAAGCAGCCGTTAACCGTTAATAACCGTTAATAACCGTTAATAACCGTTATAAGTGTCGCGTCATAGAAATCGACACGTCTGCTACAGGAAGTTATCACTGGATTTTCAACCAAAAGTTGGGACCAACTAGGAGAAAAGGTGGAACTGGAATGGAAGGTGTGCCGTCACACTATACTGCACTGCAGTCACAGTTTGTGAATATGAAGGGTCATTTAGATTTAGTAGGTGCTAACCTCGTAGATCTAGTAGTTTAGACGCTAAAATGCAAAAAAGCGACGTAAACGAAATCGAAGGTCTTCTAAGTGAATTTCTACTTTCACAGAAATGAACTTTACAAAAATGGAAGTTGTCGTCCGTACTGTACAAACAGCAGTCGATTTGAGACAACCTGTATTGGTACACGATGAAAGCAACATCATCGGACGCGTGACATCATAACGGTACGCCATAAAATATTAATTTAACGATGCTCTAGAATTAAGTACAATCGTAATTATGCCAGGCCTCTCAGAACTCGGTTTGATTAGCCACACTAAGCGGTAACACATCAGAAATGTTCTAAAAACGCAAAATGTACAGACAGGAAGCCATACATAATTAAATATAATGATTCACTAATGCGACAACACACCAGGGGTCGAGTCGATCACTCTTGAGTACTGAGCTATTACCGATCTAATCGACAGGAGTCGAACGAAACATTTACAAACCAGCTCCGATACGATTTGCCCAGTCAACATCCTTAGATAATAATAAACCACACGCGATCGAAACACAGTAACAATTCAGAATCTACCGAAATATTGGTATGCGAAACGGCCTAATGCATTCCCCCATTCACCCATAAATAGCTTATCAAGGTCAACCTGTGCCCGGTCTAAATTCACACGTTGCACTGCGGCCACTCAAAGCACTCCGAAACCGATAGCTAACCAACCAATCAACCAACGGGCAACTGGACGACCGACCGACCGACCGACCGACCGACCGACTGACCGACCGACCGACCGACCGACCGACCGACCGACCGACCGACCGACCGACCAACCAACCAACCAACCAACCAACCAACCAACCAACCAACCAACCAACCAACCAACCAACCAACCAACCAACCAGCCAACCAACCAACCAACCAGCCAACCAACCAACCAACCAACCAACCAGGGAGCCAGCCAGCACGCCAGCCAGCAAACCAACCAAGCAGCCTAACCGCCGACACACCAGCCGCAACCAAAGCCTGCCAGGGCCACCTACCATTCCGGCCGGACAAGCCCACCGGGGCCACCTACCATTCCGGCCGAACAAGCCTATCGGGGCGGCGTCCATCCTGAACATATCCACCATCAGGCGACCCTGAGCTGGATACAAATTCCCAGCGCCCCCCCCCCCCCCCCCCCCCCCCCCCCTCCCCTCGGTTCGACTCGGACGTTCACAAGGCCCGCGGCAAAATTACTGAAGAATCACCGATGCGGCAACGGTTGTCTACCCTATAAGAAACTCTAGCGCGGCTGGTGTCCGTGGACGATGGCTGTCGCCGATGCGTACACGTCCGAGGAGCAACCCCCGCCCCGCTCTGGCCAGTCATGATAAAGCCGAGTCGAAACCGATCGCAGGCCTGCACAAGCATCCCGAGAAACTAGAGCGCCAACGTTAAATCATCGGTACGGATACCGTCAGCCATATTTGGTATGCGTATGCTGGACCAACCTGTCGAGGTACAGACATGCCATTTACAGCCATGTCATGTACAGCATGTCATTTCCCACGCCGATCACTGTTAATTTACACCTCTTAACTGCTATTGCCGGACACGCAGCAAACACTGCCGCGGGAGCACACCAGAGAACCGGCACTCCTCCGGGTCCCGGTCACAGAGAACCGCACCAGAGAACCGGCACTCCTCCGGGTCCGGGGCACACGCCGGCTGTCGGCGCTCCGCGGGCCGCCCAGCCGGCGTCGACCCTCCCACAACAGCCGGCCGCCGCCCGTGACGTACTGACACGAATTATACAGACAGAATACCGGGCCGGGTGCAGTCACTGTGGGCTGGGGCGCGGCGCGGCGCGGCGCGGCGCCTCCGGGCGGTTGAGCAGCGGGACGTCGGCCAGCGGCCGGTCGGTCTCGCGTCCGGGGGACGGATCGGCTCTACAACTCCTTCTTGGCCTCAGAGCCAGCCGTCTCCGGCTCCGGCTCTGCTGTCGATGCTGCCGCCGGTGCGGCCGGCGCGGCCGATTCTGCCTCTGCCGCCCGCTGCGGCCGGACGCGCTTCACCCCACAGAGCCGCATGGCGTGGTGGATGGCCGGCACGACGAGCGGCCACGTCAGGAAGATCAGGTGGCCGCACAGGTAGACCGACTGGAAGAGCGGCCACCAGCGGCGCCGCACCACCGCCACGAACGGGATGCACGAGTAGCCGAGGAAGACGACTGTGTAGAGTCGCAGCACCAGCTGGACGGGGAAGCGCAGCCACGACTCGGTGCAGAGCGACACGAACGACGGGTACTGCAGCAACGCGCTCTCCACCTGGCCGTCACACACACACACACACACACACACACACACACACACACACACACACACACACACACACACACACACACACACACACACACACACACACACACACACACACACACACACACACACACACACCACACACACACACACACACACACACACACACACACACACACACACACACACACACACACACACACACACACACACACACACACACACACACACACACACACACACACACACACACACACACACACACACACACACACACACACACACACACACACACACACACACACACACACACACACACACACACACACACACACACACACACACACCACACACACACACACACACACACACACACACACACACACACACACACACACACACACACACACACACACACACACACACACACACCACACACACACACACACACACACACACACACACACACACACACACACACACACACACACACACACACACACACACACACACACACACACACACACACACACACACACACACACACACACACACACACACACACACACACACACACACACACACACACACACACACACACACACACACACACACACACACACACACACACACACACACACACACACACACACACACACACACACACACACACACACACACACACACACACACACACACACACACACACACACACACACACACACACACACACACACACACACACACACACACACACACACACACACACACACACACACACACACACACACACACACACACACACACACACACACACACACACACACACACACACAACCACACACACACACACACACACACACACACACACACACACACACACACACCACACACACACACACACACACACACACACACACACACACACACACACACACACACACACACACACACACACACACACACACACACACACACACACACACACACACACACACACACACACACACACACACACACACACACACACACACACACACACACACACACACACACACACACACACACACACACACACACACACACACACACACACACACACACACACACACACACACACACACACACACACACACACACACACACACACACACACACACACACACACACACACACACACACACACACACACACACACACACACACACACACACACACACCACACACACACACACACACACACACACACACACACACACACACACACACACAACACACACACACACACACACACACACACACACACACACACACACACACCACACACACACACACACACACACACACACACACACACACCACACACACACACACACACACACCACACACACACACACACACACACACACACACACACACACACACACACACACACACACACACACACACACACACACACACACACACACACACACACACACACACACACACACACACACACACACACACACACACACACACACACACACACACACACACACACACACACACACACACACACACACACACACACACACACACACACACACACACACACACACACACACTCACACACACACACACACACACACACACACACACACACACACACACACACACACCACACCACACACACACACACACACCACACACACACACACACACACACACACACACACACACACACACACACACCACACACACACACACACACACACACACACACCACACACACACACACACACACACAACACACACACACACACACACACACACACACACACACACACACACACACACACACACACACACACACACACACACACACACACACACACACACACACACACACACACACACACACACCACACACACACACACACACACACACACCACACACACACACACACACACACACACACACACACACACACACACACACACACACACACACACACACACACAGCACACACACACACACACACACACACACACACACACACACACACACACACACACACACACACACACACACACACACACACACACACACACACACACACACACACACACACACACACACACACACACACACACACACACACACACACACACACACACACACACACACACACACACACACACACACACACACCACACACACACACACCACACACACACACACACACACACACACACACACACACACACACACACACACACACACACACACACACACACACACACACACACACACACACACACACACACACACACACACACACACACACACACACACACACACACACACACACACACACACACACACACACACACACACACACACACACACACACACACACACACACACACACACACACACACACACACACACACACACACACACACACACACACACACACACACACACACACACACACACACACACACACACACACACACACACACACACACACACCACACACACACACACACACACACACACACCACACACACACACACACACACACACACACACACACACACACACACACACACACACACACACACACACACACACACACACACACACACACACACACACACACACCACACACACACACACACACACACACACACACACACACACACACACACACACACACACACACACACACACACACACACACACACACACACACACACACACACACACACACACACACACACACACACAACACACACACACACACACACACACACACACACACACACACCACACACACACACACACACACACACACACACACACACACACACACACACACACACACACACACACACACACACACACACACACACACACACACACACACACACACACACACACACACACACACACACACACACACACACACACACACACACACACACACACACACACACACACACACACACACACACACACACACACACACACACACACACACACACACACACACACACACACACACACACACACACACACACACACACACACACACACACACACACACACACACACACACACACACACACACACACACACACACACACACACACACACACACACACACACACACACACACACACACACACACACACACACACACACACACACACACACACACACACACACACACACACACACACACACACACACACACACACACACACACACACACACACACACACACACACACACACACACACACACACACACACACACACACACACACACACACACACACACACACACACACACACACACACACACACACACACACACACACACACACACACACACACACACACACACACACACACACACACACACACACACACACACACACACACACACACACACACACACACACACACACACACACACACACACACACACACACACACACACACACACACACACACACACACACACACACACACACACACACACACACACACACACACACACACACACACACACACACACACACACACACACACACACACACACACACACACACACACACACACACACACACACACACACACACACACACACACACACACACACACACACACACACACACACCACACACACACACACACACACACACACACACACACACACACACACACACACACACACACACACACACACACACACACACACACACACACACACACACACACACACACACACACACACACACACACACACACACACACACACACACACACACACACACACACACACACACACACACACACACACACACACACACACACACACACACACACACACACACACACACACACACACACACACACACACACACACACACACACACACACACACACACACACACACACACACACACACACACACACACACACACACACACACACACACACACACACACACACACACACACACACACACACACACACACACACACACACACACACACACACACACACACACACACACACACACACACACACACACACACACACACACACACACACACACACACACACACACACACACACACACACACACACACACACACACACACACACACACACACACACACACACACACACACACACACACACACACACACACACACACACACACACACACACACACACACACACACACACACACACACACACACACACACACACACACACACACACACACACACACACACACACACACACACACACACACACACACACACACACACACACACACACACACACACACACACACACACACACACACACACACACACACACACACACACACACACACACACACACACACACACACACACACACACACACACACACACACACACACACACACACACACACACACACACACACACACACACACACACACACACACACACACACACACACACACACACACACACACACACACACACACACACACACACACACACACACACACACACACACACACACACACACACACACACACACACACACACACACACACACACACACACACACACACACACACACACACACAACACACACACACACACACACACACACACACACACACACACACACACACACACACACACACACACACACACACACACACACACACACACACACACACACACACACACACACACACACACACACACACACACACACACACACACACACACACACACACACACACACACACACACACACACACACACACACACACACACACACACACACACACACACACACACACACACACACACACACACACACACACACACACACACACACACACACACACACACACACACACACACACACACACACACACACACACACACACACACACACACACACACACACACACACACACACACACACACACACACACACACACACACACACACACACACACACACACACACACACACACACACACACACACACACACACACACACACACACACACACACACACACACACACACACACACACACACACACACACACACACACACACACACACACACACACACACACACACACACACACACACACACACACACACACACACACACACACACACACACACACACACACACACACACACACACACACACACACACACACACACACACACACACACACACACACACACACACACACACACACACACACACACACACACACACACACACACACACACACACACACACACACACACACACACACACACACACACACACACACACACACACACACACACACACACACACACACACACACACACACACACACACACACACACACACACACACACACACACACACACACACACACACACACACACACACACACACACACACACACACACACACACACACACACACACACACACACACACACACACACACACACACACACACACACACACACACACACACACACACACACACACACACACACACACACACACACACACACACACACACACACACACACACACACACACACACACACACACACACACACACACACACACACACACACACACACACACACACACACACACACACACACACACACACACACACACACACACACACACACACACACACACACACACACACACACACACACACACACACACACACACACACACACACACACACACACACACACACACACACACACACACACACACACACACACACACACACACACACACACACACACACACACACACACACACACACACACACACACACACACACACACACACACACACACACACACACACACACACACACACACACACACACACACACACACACACACACACACACACACACACACACACACACACACACACACACACACACACACACACACACACACACACACACACACACACACACACACACACACACACACACACACACACACACACACACACACACACACACACACACACACACACACACACACACACACACACACACACACACACACACACACACACACACACACACACACACACACACACACACACACACACACACACACACACACACACACACACACACACACACACACACACACACACACACACACACACACACACACACACACACACACACACACACACACACACACACACACACACACACACACACACACACACACACACACACACACACACACACACACACACACACACACACACACACACACACACACACACACACACACACACACACACACACACACACACACACACACACACACACACACACACACACACACACACACACACACACACACACACACACACACACACACACACACACACACACACACACACACACACACACACACACACACACACACACACACACACACACACACACACACACACACACACACACACACACACACACACACACAACACACACACACACACACACACACACACACACACACACACACACACACACACACACACACACACACACACACACACACACACACACACACACACACACACACACACACACACACACACACACACACACACACACACACACACACACACACACACACACACACACACACACACACACACACACACACACACACACACACACACACACACACACACACACACACACACACACACACACACACACACACACACACACACACACACACACACACACACACACACACACACACACACACACACACACACACACACACACACACACACACACACACACACACACACACACACACACACACACACACACACACACACACACACACACACACACACACACACACACACACACACACACACACACACACACACACACACACACACACACACACACACACACACACACACACACACCACACACACACACACACACACACACACACACACACACACACACACACACACACACACACACACACACACACACACACACACACACACACACACACACACACACACACACACACACACACACACACACACACACACACACACACACACACACACACACACACACACACACACACACACACACACACACACACACACACACACACACACACACACACACACACACACACACACACACACACACACACACACACACACACACACACACACACACACACACACACACACACACACACACACACACACACACACACACACACACACACACACACACACACACACACACACACACACACACACACACACACACACACACACACACACACACACACACACACACACACACACACACACACACACACACACACACACACACACACACACACACACACACACACACACACACACACACACACACACACACACACACACACACACACACACACACACACACACACACACACACACACACACACACACACACACACACACACACACACACACACACACACACACACACACACACACACACACACACACACACACACACACACACACACACACACACACACACACACACACACACACACACACACACACACACACACACACACACACACACACACACACACACACACACACACACACACACACACACACACACACACACACACACACACACACACACACACACACACACACACACACACACACACACACACACACACACACACACACACACACACACACACACAGACAGACACGCAGACGCGGGGTGTCAGATGGAGTGTTACAAGGCACGGTCAGGATCAGCAGACATGGAGCCGTCAGACAATCCATTACACGGCATAGTCGGAAGCATTCACAGATCAGTAGAGCAAATGGGACACCTTCTGCGGAGTAAATGAAACTATGCGCGGAATGCATCAGGCTGAAATGCTACAAGGAAAGTGTTCCGCTTAACCACCGATATAAAGTGTTTTATTGAGTACTATGGTCAAACATTTTCTAATCATGCGTAATTCTGGGATACCTGAAAGCAAATGAGATACATTGCTCTCCCAACTAGCCAACGCCGCCGACAGACTTCAGCAGATTCCCATCACACACTGTACAAAACTCATGTCCCACTTGCAAACCACCCAGCGCCACCGCCTATAACTCACCTTCCGCTCCCAGAGCATGATGATAAACTCCATGAAGAAGAGGACGAAGTAGCCCAGGTGGTAGCCATGCCACACGGCCAGGAACATCAGTGTCAGGAACTGAGACGCGTAACGGTTGCCCAGGAAACGCAGCCGCTTGTACACGTACCTAGCGGGACAGACGGACAGACGGGCGTGCGGGGAATGGTCACAGGGCGGGGCAGCACTCTGCAGGCCAAGGTAGAGGTGGGCAGTGATGGGGAAGAACGGTAGAGGTGGGCAGTGAGTGAATGGTGCCTAGCATTACGCCCTTTTCGGCGACCGATGTGCCGTCAATTGCTCCAGACGGATGCCAGTGAAATCGCAATGCCTGACGTCACATTTCTAGGACCGATGCGACCGCTGGTGAGTGAAAAGACGTGTATCTGTGTACTTGTAAAATAGCATCGATTACGTTCAACACGTAAATAACCAATAGTTACAGAAAAGCAATGCAGCACCGCTCCAGCCCTGATTAGGGAGTGTGTTCTGGCCGCACATTCCCGCGGGGATTCCAGAGAATCCCCGGGAAAGTGCGTTCTTGACTCTTTTCCGCACCGGCGATTCCCGGGAATTCCGCGCGGAAACGGAGAATCGGGAAAGCTTCCCCCGCCGGTCCCTGCCAGCAGTCGGCAAGATGGCGGCGTCCATGGCTGTATGTGATGAATCGTAAGTAGTGTTTTTGGCGCGTTTCCTACAAATGTGCCGCGGAAAGGGGAAATGCCGTTCAGAACGCAACAGCTGACGCTCGCCGGGGATTCCGGGGATTCCGGGGATTCCGGCAGCGGGAATAGGCGGCCAGAGCAC